>CAXKVV010000860.1:0-66046 GCA_964058805.1 Schoenoplectus triqueter
CAAGATTGGCGCCTATCTTTTATTCAACTCTATTCTTATTTGGGCCGCCAGATTCGCTTCAAGATTAATCCCCATGAGATGTAAGGCCCAGATTCATTCTGTATCTTTATTTAAAACAGCGCTTTTATTTCAAACGCTCGATCTCTTCAAGATTCACACACGCGCATCAATATCTGTGCTGCCGCGATTCTCTGACTCTCCAGTCAACATGAGCTCCAAGATTCGTGCCATTGGCAGCGCCGGCGACTGCGGCCATCTCCCTCCGATCAGGCGACTGCCCTAGTGTCGTCTTACCATGGAGAGTCATTCTACGGTGCCCGATCGACGATCTATACGGTGAATCGCATTGTATACCCATACCAGATGAACCAATTTGGTACCAGTCGGTACCGAATCGCAAATCTCACAAATTCCATGCAATTAATCGTTATTTCCGACAATTGAGCATTCAATCCATATCGTGTATGTATGCCAATGTATTATAACATGATCAAGATCATTCAAATTGATTCTTATCCTTTCTATTCAGGATGAACAGCAATACCACTCGGTACCGGTTATAACTCACACCAAATTCTCACGGTTTATCTATTTATACTATCATCAATGCACTTTACAAGCTTTATAGTATATATCTCAGTCAAGACATACTCAACTACACCTTCAATTCCCTTTAATTTTTGAATTAAGACTCAATTTTCATAACGGAACGCGACGACAGTATTAGAATTCCAAATTAGTCGAGTTCTCAAGATTATATCTGAGATCAATCGACTTCAAGTGACTCTACAGACTCTAATGCATATAGTATTAACAAGGATCAAGATAATTCCCACTCAAGAATCAAAAATTGATCAATGAACTTGACTGTTACCGAGTTCTCAAGTTGAACTGAGATCAATCGATTTAACAGCCTCATTCATCAATCTTTAAGCAAAATTCATCAAAAGAAATGAAAGATTAATACTATATAAACTTGCAATGCATGAAATAAGGAAGAAAATCATGAAGGAATAGTTGAAATTTGAAGAAATTCAAGAACAGTACAGTAAAATACTGATATCCAGTGGCGATTACATCTCTAAAGCTCCAATCTTCAAGAATTAAACCCACTAACTCTCAACTAGCAAGTAATAGAGTATAGTGCTTACCTCCAGACAAGTAATTGAAGCAAGGGAATTGAGTTCTCAAGTTAAAACTGAGATCAATCAATTCTATCAAGCCTCTCTCGGTTCTTGCCTCTTTCTTGCTCTCTCTCTCTCTCTAGACTCTATATGCAATCTCTAAAGTATCCTTTCTCTGTCTCTTATCTTCTGTATATGTTCTCTGTTCAATTAATCGGGTTATATAGGCAATTGGAGTGGTGCACCAAGGGATTAGAGCTATACACCATCTAAACACCATTAATTGAGTTAGCTTGGCTCATGAACATGGTTCTCCAATTCTGTTAGCACTTCTGTTATGATGTGGGCCCTATCTAAGCGAATCCAAAGTGATTCCTTGACTGTTGACTAAGTTTGACTTACCTCTTATCTTCCATTCGCTGTTAGAACCTTCTAGAGCATATAAACATGCTATATATACTCAAATCAATGCATCTAATGCACCCCTTTGCTCTCTGCCATTACCACTCTTCTTCAAAGCTGTGAATTCAATCACCCGATTTCCACCTTTGGTCAAAAGCATATCTCCACCATCCAATTGATAATCTCCATCATCTAAACAGCATCGTGTAAGCATAGGGAAGCTACAAGCATTGATAATTCGAGCTGAGAGTGCAAGGTTTCAAATTTTCCCCATTTGCCCGACTTCACCACTTCTTCTCAATTACTTCAATTCATCCCCTAATTGCTGCTCCTTTCTTCATCTACAGCGTCGCCTAAGTGAATAGAAGGAGTCTACATCATCAATTTTCAATTTTGAAGCAAGAATAGAAGTGCTTCATTAATCACCCGAGGTATTCATCTCTCTCAATAACCCTATTCACTCATTACTTTTTAATTTTGATCAATTGCACATACTCTCCCATGTATAGGCTAGCTCTAGGTGAAAGGAATTGGAGTTGTGAGCTTTGGAGAGCTTGATCACCTCTAATGGCGCCTTCTGCCTCGTCGAGAAGAAGAAAGAAGAGAGGGAGGGGAGAAGGAGAAGAGAGAGAAGGGGGCGCGCTTGGCTCACAGAGTCCACAACTAGGTGGGGCCCACAGTCAGAGGAGCAACACAGATAGGCCAGGTGCATATTGCTTTTTTCTTTTGATTTAAATCTCTGTTTAGATCTGTGCATAGGCTTGGTGCATGATTGCCTGTGTGAGCTATACATTCATAAACCTGACAAATGGGCCCCATGTGTAAGTATATGAATCTCGGCCCATTAGTCCAGCTGTGGATTGATTAACTCTCTGCTTAAATCTAATTAATCTGACTTGGCACACCCTGATAGGTCCACTTATTTAATCAATCTATTAATCATCTGTTATAGTATTAATCCATGCTGAGGTGGCTTGCTATGGTTGTGCCATGTGGTACATGCTTGGGTGAGATGGTCTCCTCTGGCTGTGCCATGTGGCATAAGGTTGGGTGAAGTGGCCCTATGGTGTAATGCCATGTGGCACTAGGGTGGTGAGGTGGCCCACTGGCTGTCTGCCACGTGGCATTAAGGTGGGGCCCACCTGTCAGTGACTCATACCAGGGTGGGGCCCACTTGCTGACATGGCCCAATGAGAGGCTGCCACGTGGCACACCCTCTCTCTTCGCTTATTTTATTCCTTCTGTGTTTCTTGCACCCAGTTTGTACCCAGAGCTGTTATTATCTCCAATTTGTACCCAGAGTTGCTCTGATCAAATCTCAGCCTTTGATTAATCCATTTATTCTACTTTTATCTTCCCTGAATTTATTTTAATAGCTCCACTTATCCAAAAATCATGAAAATTTCACCAAAAATCCCTAAAATAATGATGATCACCCCTGTAATTTTTAATTCCATTTTACCCCTGTCTCTCTGAATTAAAAATTATTTTATCCATAAAACCCTATTTCTTCCTCAGAATTAATCCCTGATTTCAATTGTAGCTCTGTGTCTCTGCCAATTATCTCTCTCTTGCAGAAACCACCATAACTAAATACCAATTAGACTTATATTGATATTCATTAGGGCTTGATCTGATCAACAGTTGATTACATATCAACAGTTGATACAGATCTAGACTTGATCAGATGGTTGCTCCCAGCTTTGGCACCTGATCAGTCTTGTGAAATTGACTTTCAATCCCTTAACATGAGGGTGACTTGGTCAAGGAACTGACTACTTATCAGTAATTGACACAAATCAAAGCATGGTTAGGTGGTTGCTCACAGCTTTGGCACCAGGTCAGCCTTGAAAGCAAAATCACATTTGGAATTTCTCATGACTAGTTGCATCAAAATGCTAGCTTGGCATTGACATCATTTCATGTAGCATAGGGATTATACTGCTTCAGCTCCTTTCTAGGGTTAGCTCCAAGGGCAGATTTTTAGGGTTCAACTCTGACTCCTATAATAGGTCACTGAGGTGTGGGGTCCACCTGTCAGTGAAAATGGTCACATGGGTGACTCATCAGATAGGCTATGTTGTTAGATTCATCTACAAGGGACTGTCAGGTGGGTCCCACTTGTCAGAGAAAATATAATCAAATGGCTGACCCATCAGGAGATTTTCTCTCTCTGAAATCTCCCGAGGGTCAGCCACCTCGAATGAGTAGGAGGTGGTGGAGTATTTATATCCTCGTCTTTCACCCTAATATTTCATTGTGGGATTAATGAATTTGTTCCGGGGTTAAGCAGCGACCTCTCCTGATTAGTGGGCCATCTTTCATTGCTTTCTCTTCTTCCCTCTTCTTATGATTTATCATTAATCATCAATTTTATTTTCATTTATTCATCTATTCATCCTTGAAATTTTCAAGGGTAAACAATTCCATTATCCATTTGTCATGCCAAAAAGAAGTAGATTTACCAATCCCTACTTTCTTATTAATACTAATCATAAATATATTTTTTTTCCTTTTTATTTCTTTCCAAAATGGAGATTTTTTTGTTCTTCTGTTGTTAGAATTGGTTTGAATTATTTTTTTCCACAAACCAATTTTCTCAGAATTATGAAATCCCCATAACTATTTGCAAAGCAATGATTTATTCATTAATCTAAAGTTCATTTTCCCCAATCCTCCTTGATCCTTACTTTGATAAATTATTTTCCATGCTACCAAAAAGTAATTTTTTTTCATACACTATTACCCCCAAACCAAAGAAAACGTCTACATAATTGTTCAATTATTTTCCTAGTTAATGTTGGGGTTCTAAATATACTCATCCAATATATTGGGATTGCACATAGAACTGATTTAATAAGTGTTACTTTACTTCCTAATGATAATAATTTATCCTTCCATCCATCTATTTTTTTTTCTATTTTGGAAACTAAGAATATCCAATCATTATTTGTTAATTTCCTCCAATGTAAAGGAATTGCTAGATATGTTAACGGGAGGTCATTTATATCACAACCTAAAATAGAAGTATAAACTAATCCTAAGCTATTGGAGATATTTAATGGTATCAATGTACTTTTTGTATAATTAATCTTTAGACCTTGACATATTTTCAAAACCAACTAACAGTAAATTTAATGCCTCAACCATTTTCAAATCTTCTTTTAAAAAAAATTAGTGTGTCATCTGCAAAATTGAGATTTAAAAGATATTTTCCATTGAAATTGCTTAATCCTCTAAGATATCCTTCAGTGAGTGCTTTATTTTAGATTTTGCTGAGGGTATCTGCTACTAAATTAAATAATAAGGTTGATAGAGAATCACCTTGTCTTAATCATTTTCTACACTTAAAATAAAAAGTTAAATTATCATTTATACATATACAAGTCTGATTGCTTTCTAATATTGAGTGGGGATCCATTGACAATGGGTTATTTTGATAATCTTGACAATGTACCTTTAAATAAATACAAAAAATTCTTAAAAATGAAAATAAAGTTTATAGATGTGTTCTTCTATCTTTAGATTGATGGTCATTAAAATTTCATGCAATTTTATTATCATTTGATAGTCCATTGAAGACCATTAAATTGAAACCATTATAAATTGCATGAAAATTTGATAGCCTTTGATGGACTATCAAATGATAATGAAATTACATGAAATTTAAATGACCATCAATCTAAAAGTAGAAGAATACATCTATAAACTTTTTTCTATTTTAAATTTTTTTTTGTATTTATTTAGAGATCCATTGTCAAGATTGTCCAAATAAATCATTATCAACCGATCCCTTCTCCTAATATTTTACATATCTAATTAATCCATCTTTTCCCAAAATCTCTAAGTTTTAGAATTTCAAATAGAAATGCCCAATTTACCCTATTAATAACCTTCTCAAAGTCTATCTTAAATAAAATCCCTTTTTCTTTTGATTTTCTAACCTGATAAAGTGTTTTTTGGGCACTAATGATGTTGTTTGTAATGTTTCTCCCTATAATAAAGGTTGTTTGTGTAGGACCTGTTAATTGATCTAAAACTCTAGCTAACCTACAAGCTAATTTTTTTATAATAATCTTAAAAGTATAATTAATTAAACCTATTGGTCTAAATTGACTAATGGAATTAGCCTCAGTCACTTTAGGTATAAGAACTATACATGAATGATTGAGCTTAGATAAATTTAATTGATTATTGTAAAATGATTGCACTAAGGTTAAGATATCCGGTGACACCAAAGATCAGTATATTTGATAAAAAAAAGGAAATACCATTAGAACCAGGAGCTTTGTGTTCATTACACTCAAATACAACTCTTTTAATTTCTTCTAAGGAAATTAGTTGTTCTAAAATTAAGCTAGATTCATTATTCAGTTTTTTTGATTCATCCCATAAATATCTATCTAGAGAGACTAATATGTCATCAGTTGTACCTAGCATACTTTTAAGTAATCTAAAATATGTATTGTTATGTCATTAATATTAAAACTAAAATTATCATTTATTTGAAGAGAGAGTATCAAGTTCTTTCTTTTTCTACTATTATCCAGAGTATGAAAGAATTTTGTGTTCATATCTCCTTCCAGTAACCATTGAAGTTTGGCTCTTTGTTATCAATATGTTTCCTCTTCCAAATATATTTGATCTAATGTAACTGTACAATCTAATTTCCTAAGTAATTCATTATCATCTAATTCTCTTAACTCCTATATGACTTCTAAATCATCTAAGAGTTCCATACATTCCTTCTTTCTTCTTCTTATAGTACCTTTATGATTATTATTTCATCCTCTAAATTTTTGTCTAATTTTTCAACTCTTTCCTAGATCATCTTCTAATCTGAATGAGTTCCACCATTGAATGAGTAAATTTTCAAATTTTAAGTCTCTAATCCATGATTTATAAAATCTAGTAATATGGAAAGTATGTTATCTATTTGTATGTGTAGATTTAAGTAATAACACATTATGATCTAATTGATATCTAGGTAGTGATTGTGATAAACATAAAGGGAATTCATTTTCCTAAGTAGTTGAACATAAAAATATATCTAATAAAGCAAAAGATGAAATTGTCCTTAAATTTGACTAAGTAAAGGATCTATCTGAAGGTTTTAAATCTATAAGTTGATTATTACTAATAAATATATTAAATTTTCTACTAACAGAATGATTGAAAGTAAGCTCTTTCCTTTTACTATGATATCTTACTACTTTAAAATCTCCTCTATTAATAATGCTAAGGGATATTGATTCCTAATATATTATAATTTAGCTCAAAATAAAATTTTGAGATTAAGTCTAGTAGGTCCATAAACAGTGATATACATCCATTGAAAATTAGTATTTCTATTTCTAAGTAGAACTGTTATAGAAAAAAATCATTATTTTACAATCTAAAACTTCTATAAACATGTCATTAACCCCTAATATGCCTCCAAATCTACCTACAGATGGTAGTATAAATCATTTTGTAATGTTCAGACTTAAGCTAGTCAAAGTTCTTTCTTTGAATTTTTATTTTTTTATTTTCTGTATACTTACAATATTTATACTATTATTAGCTAAGAAATCTGTAAGTAAACATCTTCTTTTAGGCTTTCCAAACCCCATAGCATTCTAATTTAATATATTCATTTATCAATTAAAGAACTCAATGGCAAAATTTCTGAACTAATAACAAATGTATCTAAACTAGGTATATTATTTAATTTAGTAAGAATATCATGTAATACTAATTTCATTTTATCCTTAGGAAAAGTTCTAAAGTGATTAACTACTTTAAGCTAACTAATATTATTTAAACCTAGATAAAATCCACTATTAGTAAAAAGTTTAATAACTCCATCATTCGTAAATTGACTAAAAGAAAATTCCTCTATGATAGAGCTAATACCTGCACGTAGTAGAGGAACATTAGACTGGTAGAGCTATCTGCCAGGAGCACCAATTTGAAATTGAACAGAAGGTTTAGCTCGAAGTTTGGTACTCTGTCTTGCCTCTACTGGAGAGACTTGATTGAGAAGAGCAATAGAGAGATGTTCTATCTCTTCTATTTCTTTATCATTTTCTATTCTTATTGTACCTTCTGCACCAATTTAAATCTCAAGCGGTACTACTGTATCAATTAGCTGATCACTAGATATTAGGGGAGTATTGCTATTTGGTTCACAACTGGGTGTATCCTCACCAGTAGTTTCTGCATTATGTTTCACCTTATTCATAGAGGTTTCCCCTTTAGTAAGAGCAGAATCAGTAATCTTACCTCTCTTTTTGTGAAGTTGAGCTGTGATCAGACTTATTAGAACCTTACCAGTTTCGCTTACTGGCGTTCTCCCATGGATCCTCAGGAGGAGGAGGAGGTGGTGGAGGCGGTATGATCGGTGGAGCTTGAACAAAGGAAGTAGCACCTTCAATGTCAATTGAAAGGGTGTGGAAGTAAATCCTATGATCATCATCGATAAACTTCAGTTTGATATGGGACGAGATGATATTACGTTCAAAGACCCCTACTTGCATGTGTAGGACATCAAGATCTAAGTGTTTCTCTGATCTTGAATCCACATCCATGAGAATATTGTCCCCCATTTCATTAGCTATGTGTTTGAACTTGGAAGGGCGCCACAGACTGAAAGAGAGTCCTCTCATTTGGATCCAGAATGGAATTGGTGCGTGTCCCCCTCCATGTTGAGCCCAGTTATAAGCTTCCATTATGAAACAGACCCCTCTCAACCAAATGTCTCCCATCTGAATAGCTATTTCTCTCCATTGTTGATCTGGAGGTTCGACTAAATGGCGGTTGTGAGGGATCCTTCTAGTTGTCCATGCCCGTCCTTCAACAAGGAATAGCTCTTCAAGATGAGCCTGAATGTATTGTGCACCAAGGTTTTGCTCATCGAAGATTACAAGAGTTCTATGTATCGCTACGCTAAGGTCTCGTGTAGATCTGTTGTGAGTGAAAATCATAACTGAGGATCATATTTCTTTCATTAGATCTAGTGGTTGTTGAAAGGTATTTGTGATTTTAGGTTTATATACTAGAATATATGGTGGTCAGGGGCGGATTTACTGTATACTAGGGGGGACAGCTGCCCCCTGAATTTTAAAAAATAAGGCTTTGGGCTTCAAATTTATGGGTTGGCCCCCCTGGATTTAAATCCAGCCCCCCTCTGATCCACGGCCCGCCCATGTAAAATGGGCTCTCCACTCGCGCAACTTCACTGCGCCAGACGCGTCGCGACTTCTCCACTCGCCTGGGCTTCTTCGCGACACTCGCGATTTTGTGATTTCGCCAGACGATTTCTCCACTCGCGACTTCTGGGCTCCGCGCCTCCGCCTCCGTCGCGATTAGGCTCTGCGCCAGCCGACAACCGACAACAGATGACAGCTGACAACCGACGACATATTATGGTAAGCAAAACTGTTAAGCAATTCTGGTAAGCGATTCTGGGACTGGTAAGCGATTCTGTTAAGCAAAACTGTTAAGCGAAATGCTTAATTATAAATGGTAAGCAATTAATTATAAAATGGTTGAGAAAAAAGTGTACGATTGTTTTTGTGGTTTGGCTATTATTTTGCCTAGCACCAATATTGTATTTTTCCTTTCTTTAAAATTACGATTGTGAATTTGTGGCAGTGAATCTGTTATTGACTTGTTGGGTCATGTATACATGTTCCCATCATTTTCAGAACAGTTTAATTGTTATCTATTTTTTAGTGCTCTCTGGCTGTGGGAAAACGACCATTAAATTGTTAATTTTTAGAATTTTGAAGCACTTTATTTTCTCTCTTGTTTTGTGTTTATTGGATACAACCAGCTTTGAATAATCTTAAAAGAAAATTGTGATTCATCAGTATCAATCATTCTCGTTATTATTTTTCTCTTTTTTTTTGTGAGTCAGTATGTTTTGGGAATACACTGAAGGAAACAGAAAATCAGAAAATCAATCTCAGTTGTATTCCTTAGAAACAATGACATATTTGAAGGGATTATTATTTACAGAAATAATTATTGTTATTGATCTTCAGGGGATAATTATTTACAAAAATAATGATATGTTTGAACATATTACTATGTACTACTAAGAGATTATTATTGATTCATAAGGATATAATATTTTCTGTTATTGACTTAGCAGCAAAAAAGTCAGTAAAAGTAGTGTTGTCTGTTAATCAAGTTTTCCCCTCTGTTCTTTTTCATTCTTTTTCATTCTCAATGTCAATGCACTTCTGTTTGGGATGCTGATATGCATTCATTTCATTTTTATTTCAGTATTAAGGATGGACAAGTATTTCAAGAAAGCATCTAAAATTTCAACTGGTTCAAGTTCACAAGAGTCGAGGCAAACCGGGTCTAACATAGGCTCCAATTCTTCTCGTGAGATTAATAATGCTGAAGAAGATCCTCCTTCTGATCCAGGTTTAAGACCACCTCTATCTCAATATAACCCAAATGAGCAAGATCATGTACGTAGGTTTTATCTCGGTAAAGGTCCATTTCAACCTAGCGACTATAATTTTCCGCAAAGAGACATAAATGGTAGAATGAGAAGATTCAACAAAGACTGGTTTGGTCAATATAACACTTGGTTGGAGTATAGCATTGCTAAAGATGCGGCATTTTGTCTTTGTTGCTATTTATTTAGATCTGAGAATATCGGTTCAGGTGGACGAACTAGTTTTGTAGGAGAGGGTCATAAATGTTGGAAATTAAAGAAAGATTTTGATAATCATGTTGGTGATTATAATAGCTTGCATAATGAAGCATATAGGAGATGCATGAATTTGATGAACCAAAGACAAAGCATTCATACTGTGATAGAGAGACAAAGCGTTAAAGAGAGTGTGAATTATCGAATACAACTAGCTGTCACAATAGATACAACTCGGCTTATTTTGAGGCAGAGTTGGGCATTTCGTGGACATAATGAGTCCGAAAGCTCTAATAATGCAGGAAATTTTATTGAGCTTCTGAGATTTTTGAGAGATCATAATGAAGAAATAAAGGGTGTGATTCTTGATAATGCTCCTCAAAATCAAAAATTAATTGCACCTACCATTCAAAAGGATATAACGAATGCTTGTGCAGAAGAAACGATTAAAGAGGTAATTGCTGAGCTTGAAGTTGGATTATTTTCTGTGATGGTTGATGAGTCGAGGGATGTCTCAGTCAAAGAGCAAATGGCAGTTGTG
This sequence comes from Schoenoplectus triqueter, assembly GCA_964058805.1. Classification (NCBI taxonomy): domain Eukaryota; kingdom Viridiplantae; phylum Streptophyta; class Magnoliopsida; order Poales; family Cyperaceae; genus Schoenoplectus; species Schoenoplectus triqueter. The sequence continues at coordinate 10,718 of CAXKVV010000860.1, forward strand.
ATTCGATTTGTGAACAAAAAAGGTTGTGTTGTCGAACGATTTTTTGGTATTGTTCATGTTCCTGACACTACATCCCTCCAATTGAAAGCAGCACTTGATAGTTTATTTGGTAAGTACGGTCTAACCATTTTAAGGTTACGTGGTCAAGGGTATGATGGTGTTAGTAATATGCGAGGAGAGTTCAATGGTCTCAAAACATTGATCTTGCGAGAAAATGAGTCTGCATACTATGTGCATTGTTTTGCACATCAACTTCAATTAACTCTTGTTGCGGTGGTCAAGAATCATAAAAAAATTGTTTGTTCTTTCAAAAGGTTAATGGCATACGTAATGTTGTTGGTACATCTTATAAAAGACTTGATCAATTACGTGAGATGCAGAAAATTAAAATTGTGGAAGCTATTTCAAATGAAGAGATTTCAACCGGAAGCGGTTTAAACCAAGAAATGGGTTTTGCACGTCCATATGATACTCGATGGATTTCTCATTATAAGACTTTAACTAATTTGCTTAAACTTTTTTCGGTTACAATAGAGGTTCTTGAAATTATAGAAGAAGATGGAAAAGATGTAGAAAAGCAAGCAGAGGCAAGTAGATTCGTGGAAGAAATGCGAACTTTTGATTTTGTGTTCATTTGTCATCTCATGCACAAGTCATTAGGTATCACTTATGATTTGTCACAAGCTTTGCAACGTAAAAGTCAAGATGTGGTGAATGCTATGTGTTTGGTGGGGATTGCTAAAGTTCGATTGCAGAAGTTGAGAGATAGTGGATGGACATTATTATTTCAAGAACTTTGTGCATTTTGTGAGAAGCACAATATTAAAATTCCAAACATGGAGGGTGTGTGTCATTGTACACGGCGGGTAAGAACAGATGTGATTAATTTACACTACTATCGTGTTGATATATTTTACACGGTTATTGATATACAATTGCAAGAACTTAATGGAAGATTTGTGGAAACAACTACCGAACTTCTTATGTGTATGTCATGTTTAGACCCGAATAATTCTTTTTCTGCATGTAACATTGACAAGCTGCTTAAACTTGCCAAATTTTATCATTCGGATTTTAGCGAATGGGAGCTTTCTATTCTAGAAAATCAATTGGAGAATTACCATTTGGATATGCAGAGTAACAATGATTTTTTGAAGATAAAGGAAATGGATGAACTTTCTCAAAAGCTCGTGGAAAAGAAAAAGCACACTATTTATCCTTTAGTTTATAAATTACTGACGTTAGCATTGATATTACCGGTGACCACTGCTAGTGTAGAAAGGGCATTTTCAACGATGAATGTGGTGAAGCATCAAGAAATAAAACAGGGGATCAATGGTTGAATGATTGTTTGGTTACTTATATTGAGAGGGATTTGTTCAAGAATGTTGATAATGAAAGAATTATGCAAAGATTTCAAAATATGAAGACTCGACGAGACCGGCTCGATTTGTCGTCAACATCTTGATTTTATTTTGTTAATATTACTATATTTTATCTAAATTTGCTTTTTTTTAATATGTAAACATATTTTTTAGTGATATTTAATATTTTGTGTGAAATTTATATTTTTTAATTTTTTATATATAATTATGTCTACCTCTTGTTGAAAATTCTAGATCCGCCCGTGATGATGGTTGAGGAATAAAAGGAAGAGTATCGATGGCCAAGACCACCGCATTCAAAGCAGGTCAGTGAGTTCCTGTAAGAAACTGTTTGTTGAGTTGTCTCTCCACATCGGAAACAAACTCTTTTTTTCCCTTTTGCCTTTCTTGACAAAGATTCTAGATACGGCGGTTCATATTTGATCTAGGGTTTGTCTGTTGAGTGGGTATTCGGATTGGTTGCGGCCTTTATTTAGGTGGAAATACTGTCGGACTCTTCTGAGAATGGTTGGGCGACTCGGTTCTTGCTCGCAAGAAAGATTCTTTAATTACCGATACAAGATTATGAATCATGGTCGTCGGCTGGCTAGTGATAGAAGTTGTCTTCTTACTTGGTCTTCTAATGGTCGATTGAGGTTATAGCTGTAATAAGTGGTGGATGATTGTATTGTCTAGGTTGAGGATTGACTGGATTAAAGGTGTTCTTTGTTCTCCTATCTATCCATTTTTGAAAATTCGGTCGTGGATTCGATACTCCAGCCATAAGATACGCCTCGGTTCCTTTTCACTGACACAACTGCACATGTCCTTTAAAATTGATGAAATAGAGATCTCGACGCAAATTAAACGACGCTCACGTTGCACTGCACGGTGACACACAGATGATGATGCAAATTCTTACAACATTACATCCTCTGGACTAGTGGCAGATCTCCGGACCAGATCTCCTTACTGTTATACGGAATTGATCTATTCATTTGGGTAGGTGCTAAGAACGAATTATTCCCCGCCAGAATACATTAATAAAAGGGTTGGTTGCATTGCATGTCAACATTAATAAATTCACTCTATCCCGTTTCATTTGGAGCAACGTTCACATAAATGTATCCCCTCTAAATTGTTATTTAAATATTTCAAGCAATGTTTATATATGTATCAATCGCCATCTCATTTCTTAAATTCATGAGCAGTTGAACATGCAATATATACTTCTCATTAGAGAATAAGATGGTTGGGTGTAATTGCCGGGCGATTATTAGCACATCCCAAAAAAAGTAAGAAGACTAAATATATGACGTCATCACTATGGGTTAGCATGATGTCACACTGGATGGATCTGATGATTAAAAGAGTAAGACGACCAACTAGAGTTTGCACCAATCACCGAAAACTAATCTTAATTTTCCCGTGAATTGATTTAATACAGAGAGGTTATAAACTTAGTAAGAAATGAGTATTAGAAAGATAAGGCCGAACCTTTGACCTAGAATCCTACATAATAGAGCAACACCCTAGCTATATTACTATAAATAATAACAAGTGCACTTAATTAATTAAAGTAGTACATTTCACATCCCAATCCCTGGTCGAACTTTTCTTCGATATTTGTTTTGGTTTAGCCCTTTAATTTACATCGATTATCGCATTAGACGTGTTTGATCCTACTGGTATTTTATGGTGAAATTTTATTGAAAATAAATTAGTTTTGACAAACTTGATAATCGTTAAAAAAATTAATTAATTTATGTTTCTAAAATCCGACAAAAAAACGTGATCTATACTTTAAATATAATATACACATGAAAAATGATGAATGCTACGTAATTTTTCATCATTCATCAATGATATGAAATTTACAACAATCCTTGTACAATGATAATTGATGAATAATGAAAAATAATATAAATTTATACAAAAATTTAATGCACAATCAATTTATATGAAACGCGTCTATTATTATTTTTCTCTATTAATTCACAATCTTTTTTTTTGAAACACATGTTTATAACAGGATCGATCCAATTATGTTAGTTGCCAGTAAAATGTTATTATAAAATTATTTTATATATGTTAGATTTGTTTCAATAATAAATAATATAAAAATTAAAATTATGGTTGGAAAATAGTAAAATGCAAAACGTCTAAATTCATTAACTTTTTTAGTTAGAATTTATTGGTTTTGTAAAAATCGAACCTCGTAATTTTCCTTTATCTCCACATTAAATTATTGTGAAAAGTTTGGCTCCGCATATTAATGATCAAACATTTATTGTTAAAGAATCAAGTGAAAAATTAGTCCTCAGATCAGAATTAATGTATGAGTTAAGGTCCATATCCAATGAATGAAAAGTTTTAATGATGTTACATCAATAAGAGCCTAACATTCTCATCCTTCTTTATGGAACATAAATATATGTCTAATTGATAAAATCCAAACAAGACATTACATTTATATTCACTTTATTTTACTGTTTAGATTTTTTAAATGAGTCAAAACATTTCGATTTATAATTATATTAATTCATAATTGATAGTTATATATTCAATCTAAATTAACATTTCTTGAATTTTTAACTTTCATAAGAAAATAAAGCAGAGAAATAAATTTTGATGAACTGTCCAGCATTCAATTTGAACATGTACTCTTATATTCTTTATTCTTTTTTACAGCTTATAATCCGTTGACCCAAGACAAAAATATCTCAATGCAGACTACGAAGTTAATACAAGTACAAGACCATTGGATCGTTTTATTATCTTAGTCCTGTATACGAATAGGATCCGCCTTAAAGAAAAACCGGCTAAATAATTTTTTATACGTGAAGATTAAAATTAAGGCCTGAATAAAGGCCCCGTCTGATTCATTTAGATTTTAGATGGAAATGAAAAAAAAAATCGCCGCTGAGAACAGATTCAATCGAAATCTGAGAGAATTATTAACTTCTAAATCAAATCTGAAAACAAAACAAATTGAATTCAAAATACTCAAGATTGAGACGATATAGAACTCAAACCAATTTTAATTTGAGTTATCAAAATTTAAATGACACCGACCAAAATGGCTAAAACTTAAATGATATCGTTAAATTGGGAAATTTCAACCAACTATATTTAATACAAAGCCTCCCGTGCTTTGCGTTCATTTCTTGAATTTAAAAGTTCAAATGGCCGATCCAAATCGTTGAATATGATATTAATATTGAAATATCTTGGGAGATCAAATTTTATATATTTTTTTAAAAATTTTGCTAGTTTTTAGATGGGAGGAAAATCACTAGTATTGGATGGTGCATAGATAGTCAGATAACAAACTTTGTACCAATCTAAAAAATAGCAAAATTTAAAAAATATATATATAATTTTATCTCCAAACATATTTCAATATGAAGATAATATTCAACAATTTGGATCAGCCATTTGGACTTTTTAAGTTTGAGATACGGACACGAAGCACCATAATCTCACTTTATATATATATAGAGAGAGAGAAGAATTTGGCTACGGTGCTAGACGTAGCACAGATGGTGTATATGCTACGGATCATTTTTCTATTTTTAAAGCTTAAGTAATCGATCTGACATATGAAATGTTTTCATATAAAAAACTAGTTGTCTTTTATCATGGGCAATATTCATACTTTTTTAACGGAAAATAATAATTGTATGAATATTGCCCATGATAAAAGACAACAACGTATGCTTATACAATTCGATATGTTTATTTTATTGATATTTTTCAATAATTATTTTCATTTTCAGGGCGAAGCCCGGATTACAGCACTAGTGCTAATAATTCATTAATTTTGTTGTTTTCAATTATAATTATCTTGTAATATTATTCTCATAATCGCTTCGCTGGTAGTCACGCACCGGCACAAGTGGAGGACGGATTACAACTAACTTTGCTTCATTGATTATTATATATGTTAGGGTGTAACTCGAATTTTGTCCTGATAATAGTCCTCAAATAAATAATTAGCAATATAAATTTTAAATATATTTAATAAATTTGACATTTAGACATAATATTTTTAAATGTTAAATAATAATAATTATTATTATTATAATAAATATTATAATAATAAATAATATAATTAAATATATAATAATCTATATAAAAGGTCATACAAAAAATTGGATCATTTTAGAGCAAAATTTTACCTAAAGTATATTACGCACATTACTTCAAATGAGGAAAGAGAAACTAGTTTATATGAACTGTTAGATTCAAGAGAAGATAAAAAGATTTAAATAAAATCAATGATGAAGAAAATTAGTGATATGAAATGCTTGAAAGATTGAAAATTTAACTCTCTTGATGTATTAAGATTTGTTTTTGGACGATAGAAAAAGTATACTAATGTCAAGGCATCCCTCCCCTATATGTTTTGGTAACAATGAAGTGGAAGGATTTGAGTTGTTATTTTGGTTGTATTATTGTTGTTGTTGTCGTGGTCGTCGTCGTTAGACTTCTGAATTTTGAACGTAATATGTACTGGGATTTAGAAGTGAACTTCAAATTACTTGGAGATTTACTGAATTTGTTTTAATTGTAGTTTAGCAACCATGTGGTATATTGCTATTTTCTTAACAAAAAGTAATATTAATCATCTAAAATAGGATGTTGGGCTAAAGCCGTCACGGCCTTATTAAAAATATGAAAGAATTTTCTAAAATAAGGGTCATACAACTAACAAATAACAATTGGATGCATGAAATTTGTTAAAACAATATCAAACACGTCATCTTTATCTTCCCTTTGTAACTTCGTTGCAGGCAAAAAAAGATGGTCTTTTTTCTCGACTTGTTTGTTTCTTTGTGATCGAAAATGAGGCTCATCAAAAGGACTCATATCTGGCCCAATATATAATGAGACCATAAGTTAGCCCGTTTCAATCTCTTCATGTCTTCGCATGCGATATATAATTGTGCTCCAAATGCATTATCCTTCCATTAATTAAGCCCATTGTTCTTAGACATTGGGTAGATTCACATGAATCACAACTGACACCGATATTTCTTGTTCAGAATATATTACTCTCTCTTAATTTCTGTACAGGGGGGATTTCTCTCTGTTAACAAAGAAAGGGGAAAAAATGTTGCTACATCTTTAATAGCATGAAACATAAAGGGCTGCTCTTAAAGTAAACAGACCCAATAATTATGAAGTGGGCCCAGAGGATTGCGTTTCAGCCATGTGCGTGATCCTATTTGCGGTGAGTATATAATGCGTTAAACGGCCGATTTTTTATTAAATTGTACTGAGCATTCTCCCATCTTTTGAATTATTGCTCTATTTCGACGGAAGTTAAATTACATAAAAGGAAAACATAGTAAAACAAATAATAGAAAAAAAAAAGACAGAAAGATTATAGAGTGCTCCCCTCACTTCATCACCATATTTCGTGAGATAAGTTTATCATCATCAGAGCACTTAAAATTAATAAATTAGAAGGGTACAGCGCATTTCATTAAAGAAAAAATGCATAAAAAATTTAATCATTCTAAATAACCTCTGCGGGACTGGGGGAGGGGCCAAAGTCCTATTCTTGTTGCACCATGCGGCGCAAATTGCTGATCGTTCGATCTGATTTAAGATTCGTGCTATATCAACCTCAAAATCCTTGATAATTCAAAGCATTCGTGTAGCGCGTTGCAGCACTGTAGATGATAACGGTCCGGAGGAGATAGGGACCTTCATCCCTGCCACTTCTGTGCATGGACTCTGTATTTTATTTTTCGGAAATCTCATTTGTCAATGATAATTAGAACATGAGTGAGGCACAGCGTTTAACATCAAATATCTTTTGTTTTTTTCTGGATTGGTTTCTCATAAATATCATTCTTGTTTTGTGATATTTATACAACTGAGTCGCTCATTTGGTGTACATATCTCGGATCCAATGGCTGATTTTTTTTAATCAAATTCGACAACGGGCGTAACGATAGAAAGAGGGGTACTTAGGGGATCGCCTTCTTCTGCAAAAGTGAGTTGAAAAGAAAAGCAATGTCACAGTAAATACAAAGAAGGGAAAATTGGGCACCATATCAGTGTCCTAATTTATATCATCAAAAAATTGTTACTAAATGTAAATGTGATGTTCAATTTTCAATTATTTACTTTCAACAGTTATTATATGTAACGTACTGAACGCAAGTTTCAATTGAAATTTAGAAATTTAGGTCCCCAGCCCGTTGATAGCTGACATTATATCTACAGTAATATTATAGAGAAATAAGAAGAAAGCTCCAAGATTATCAAGATTTCAGTATCCTTCTTTGGCCACCATCGGATTTTCAAGAATCAATGGTCCATCTTCACTCTCCGGAATATCTTTCTACTGTTCTTCAACTTATGCATTCTTCTATGCAACAGTTTCTCACTATGGCTATTCACTTACTTGCTACACCAACAGCTACACATTCTCAGTCGTCTTCTGTCTCACTGCCTCCACTATCGAGGCCCATTACTGCTCTAACAAACCCACTATCTCGAGCGACGCATCCTCTACCCTCGTCACATCCCCTCCTAGTGGCGGATCTAGGATTTTGATTAGGGGGGGGGGGGCAATTATCGGATTGTAATGTCTTATCGGGTTCAAACCCATTAACTAATCGGGTACTAAATAAAAAAAATTAATAATTTAATATATATACTTAACTAATAAATTTTTTATTAAATAATAACATTTTATATATTAAAATAACAATAAAATAAAGCTCAAAGTAATAGATAATCAAGTTGATGAAGAAAGTTTTCGACTAAGGAACTTTATATTTTGATATCTTTGCATAATTATTTCATTATGCACGGTATTAAATATTTTTTCTCAATAAAAATAACCAGACAATTAAGGGGGGGCAAAAAAAATTTCAGGGGGGCAAATTACCGAAAACATTACCGAAAAGCACTATTTTTCAAAATCTAGGGGGGGCACGTGCCCCCCCTGGATACCCCTGGGTCCGCCCCTGTCCCCTCCCTATATTTCTGTCACTTCCGCCAACTTCCATTTTATCCTCTCAGCAACGTCCGCTTCTCTCCAATTCTCCCTCAACTGGCGAAGCTCATAATACAACACATTTTCCGACCTTTTCTCAAGTCGCTCAACAGGCGCATCGCCATAACCCTAATCCGCCTCCTCAATCTCTCCATTCACTGCCTCTTGAGGCGAAAGCTAGGGTTCAGGTTCGAAAGTTACAAAACCTTCGATCTCAAAGTCGTTTGGTTTGCTTTAGATGTGGTGATCACGGACATACAGTTAGATCTTGCAGAAACGATCTAGTTTTCTTTACCTGTGGTCATTTAGGTCACCGTTCAAATCATTGCCGAGCAACAACCATGTTTCAGCATCCACCTTCTAAGCCATCAACTAAGGCTATTATAAAAGCTAACTCCCTTCCGATGATCAAGTTTTATCCCAATCCAGCAAATAAAAAGTTTCGAGAAACCATCAAACATAGCCTAATTTTTCATGAAGATCTAGCTCTTGATCCGATATATGTGCAAATTTACCTTCAGCAAATGTTTCCCATTCCTGGTTGGAACTGGGGGGCTCGTACCCTTTCTAGGAAAAAACTATTGATAGAACTGTCAAACCATGAATAAGAAATACGTTAATCAAGATAATGAATAAAAAGATTTAACATTTATTAGTAAGTGTAATAAACTCGAAATATAAAATGGTGCATATAAACATATATGTAATAATAATAATAATACCAATAAATTCGACATTTAAAGTAATTAAATCTATTAACAAAATGAATTAATAAAGCTAATAAAATAATAATGATACGGATATATGTATATTTAATTGACGGTTTACATGAATTTACTAAATGAAATTCTCAATCCAAATAATATAAAAATAAATCTAGGATTGAAACAAATAATAAATCAAACACATTTAGATTTGAAATGAAATAGAATAATGTATCAATAAATTCACTGGACTACATCAAATGCCACAAAAATACCGCCACAGAGGATCCCAAAAGCCCATTCCTCTCTCCTCTCCCTCCCTCTCATTTAATGTCGCATTTATGGCCCTGACTCTCATTTATTGCTCTCACCTCTCTCTCACTCATCGGTTCTCACCCTTTTCCCCGCTGTCTCTTCATTTCCGTCATTCTCCCTTCTTCTTTGTTTTTCTCACTCTGTTTCTCTCTGGGCGACGCCGCCTATCTCTCTCTTTGTCACCCTCACCACCCATCGAATCGTCTCTCTCTCTCGGGTGAGGGTCTCTCCCTTCCCGTCGCCCCTGTCACTTCCCCGCTGCACCTCTCTGTAGCGACTGACCCCTACCCCCACTTGTCCCTGCTATCGCGCGACTTAGCGCTCTGGCAAGCCCACCTAACCTCTGGCGAGTCCGTCCTCGCTGACTTACCTTCCACTCTCCTCTGACACCTCCTGTGACAGTTGCTTACCCTTTTCCCTCTATATAAGCCCGTGCGTGCGCCTCCTCCCCTCGCTGTTGCTCTCATGTGCTGAGATTTTTTCCCTTTTTCTTAAACAAGCTAGAAAAGCTAACTCATTTAGAGCAGTTTCTTGAGATCGGGGGAGGAGGTGGTGGCCGGGAGTCCTGTTGGGCCGACTCTTACCCTAGCTGTTTTGTGCCTATTCGCCCTCTGCTGCTGGCTTGATTTTCTTTACTGGTAAACCTTAGCCCGACTATCTTCTGTGGTTGTATGTTGTTTGCTTGATGAGTTGTGCATATCTTGTGTTATGGCTATTTTGTGTGGTTTACGGTTGTGCTAGTGCTGTCCATTTTGCCTCTCTTTGGTGCCACTGTTGCCTCTGGCCTTTCTGGTAAAAACCCTAGAATCATGATATTTTCTTTGCTGGTTGAAATGTTTGCTCGTTGGATTGCCTTATTGTTGGGTGTTGTTTGATTCTTGTTAGTCGGCTTGCTTGAGTGGTTGTTGCTATCTGGCACAGCCCTATGCCTCTTTCTGGTACTGTTGTCCCTTTTTTCTCTGGTACTGGTACACTCAAAAAAAAATTTATTTTGGATGTTGGGTTAGGGTTAAAACTGTGCTGGATTGGGATTTTTACTCTAATATGGTCATGGGGTTATCTGTTATGCAGTGGGCCTTGGTACATCGGTACTGACTGGTACCGATGATGCGAGGCTACCCCTCCCGCTGCCTTGTTGGGTTCTTTTCTGGTATATTGAATGCTTAGCTGGTTTTACTAGTTTTGCTTGTATCTGGCCTGTTGGCTGGTTCTGCCGCCACTTTCAAATGCTACCATGGGTGCTGGTTGCCTATGTAAATCACCTTGTTGTTGTTGTTGTTGTCTGTTGCCTATGTCTGTGACAGTGCACCTCCTTCTTGTGTCCTTGCTTGATGGTTGTCCCTTTAATGTTTGCTGGTATGGGTTTTTGCCGGTTTGCTTGTTTGATTTACGGCTGAGTGTTATGTTGTCTTGACTGCTGGTTATGCTGCATGTTCCTCTCTGATATTGGTACCATTCTGGTATGGGTGGTTTCTGGGATTTAGACTTGATGCCTCTGTTGCTGTCATAGTGCTTGTTGCCTGTGATTGTTGTCTATACTGATTTACTGTTGCTTGTTTTCTACTCTGTTGCCTAGCTGTGAACTTGTGGCCCAGTTGCTCGATTTTGACTGTTGCTCTGACTTGTCTATTGCCTCGAGATGGTATTATGTTAATTGGGCTATTGGATTAAGTAGGAAAATTTAGATAAATGGACCCTCGGATTAAAGGAAGGCCTTACGAGTAATGGAAAATCGACCCCCAAATGTAATAATCAGGATTTAAAATAACTAGATTTTTATTGGGCCGACAAATTTAAATTAATGAACTTAAAACATTAATTAGGAATTAGAAATACTTAAATAAGGCCCAATAATTATAAATGTCTCAAGATAATAAAAGTAAATAAATTCAAAATGTGACTAATTAATTGGAAGCCGCCCCGAAAGGTCAGGCGGTATCCATGGATATTAAGGTAAACTTTAATAATCGGGAAATTATTATATTCCCTGACTGCCCCCGATTTCGGGATATCGGTGCATTGGCACCAACGATTTGGTAGTCAGCGTATGATCCCGAACATTAAAACACCAACACATATTAATATAATAACTTTCTTTATTTTGTTTTTGTTTATTCATTTTTCTTTATTTTATTTTATCTATTTCTTTTTAACCCTTTTTATTTCACTTTAATTTTAAAAAAAAAATTCTAACTTATAAAGCCTAATAATCAATTTATCTATTATAAACAAGAACAATATTAATTATATAATATTATATATTAATCAATTTCTCTATTTCTAATAAAATTAATTATCCTAATTATAATCAAGTCAATTAAGGATAACATTAAGTAAATTAAATTAGTTACGTTACTCAAATAAATACAATCTCTAAATTATAACAATAATACTAGTATAACGAAAATAAAACATAATCAAATAATAGATTATAATAATTAAGAGTTATAAAATAATAACTTAAATTATAATAATAAATTAGGTTTTTAAATTATATATATTAATCAATTTCTCTATTTTAAATAATTGGTTTAGAAATTAAAATCCATAAACTCGAAACTAAAGTAAAGAATGAACGTATAAAAATGATCTGGAATGATAATCATAAGTTAACAAAATCAATATGCGAACAACTAAAATTTCCGACACCGCATAGAGGCAGCAGGAATGCTGCCGAAATTTTCAAAGAAAATCGATGATACCCGAACAACCGTTTAAAGTAAGTATCAATCTAAATAAATTATTAAATGTTAAGTAAATCAAGTAAAACTAATATGCGTCTAATTAAAATAGGTGATACTGTCGACTCGGATCCACTCGCGGAGTACGAGGTCGCCCCCGACCAGACGTACGCAGACACCGACCCCGAGGCCGGTGTTCTACCTCCGGAGTAGAGCGACTCCGTGATCCTCACCAGCACTCCCAGGTACGGTTTCCTGGGATTCATCTTCTTTCTTCAGAATTAGGAACCCAAACCGAAAATAAAGTGTTTTTAAAATAAATCTGAATTGCGGTGTTTTTGTCCAAATTAACTAGAGACTAAATCTGACCTGTCATTTGCATCCGGTAAATTGACCAGCATATTTGAGACATACCCGCATTTACATGTCATTCTGCACGTAGACAGGATAGGAGTAGGATCTCGAGAAATAGTCCCGAGATAGGAACAGATAGATTTAAATAATTCAAGTTGTAGATTAAAATTATTAGGAAAATATTATTACTATCACTAATTATTAATTAAGTCAGGTAGTTAATCATGCATTAAATGCATGGGAGTGCTGAGAGGCGGACCAGGTAATTCTCAGTCGGAGTTGCCTTGCATAACCAGACCGTTGTGGTTACGTACGGTGACCCATAGGCCCGTGGGACCCACCGGTCTGTATATGCACTGCGCATCCTCGCCTGTCGGGTTATCCACTGATCCCGTCATTTGGCGGGTTCGGCTGTGTCGGAGTGTTTTCTTTTGATCTTTATCTTATTATTATTCTTTATATGATTAAATTTTCAATCTAAATTTGAGCGATTTAGGATACCGTGTACTTCAGTATTTAGTGTGGGCGGCCATATCCGAGACTGGAATCTATTTCGTGATACTATATTATTATATTTATCCGGCGTATTTAGGATCCTAATATTGTCCGAAGGGCTTTCTCCTTTGGCCCGTAGTTGGTACAGAGAAAGTCGGGATGTGGTCCACTGGCCTTAGTGGGTACAGTGTAGGCTCCCCTTTGTTATATTTCGTTTTGATACTTTTACGGGATGCGGTCCTCTGACCCTTGGTTGGTACAGTGTAGGCTCCCATTTGTTTCCGATTTGTTAATTCACGGGCAGTTATCTCCTTTTTACGATATGGCAACTGAAGACATATTATATCCATTTGTTTATATTTTGTAAGGTGAATTACCAGATTCAGCAGACCAGAGTACGTGCTTATAGTTGTTCACTCTCCTAGGGCGTTATTGCCCCGGGAGCCCGAATTGTCGTTTGTGCGGCGTTGTCGCTGCACAAACATAAAGTCCTAAGTTAGTAAGTTGGGCCCTGGTAGTGCCCGCTTAGGCAAGGCCCGAGTTAGTAAGTTGGGCCCTGGTAGTGCCCGCTCGGGATGAGTCTGGTACATTTACAATCTGGGAAATTATTTCGGGTGTTTGACTCTCGTATCTTATACTTTATATTATATTATTATTTTCCACAGAATTTTCTATTTCGGGTTTCTTTACCATATCATATCATAGCATATAGGGTAAATGCGCTTAATAACATTTATTGTACATATTCATCAATATTATATTGCATTTCAGACATCAGTATCGGTTTTTGGGTCCAGTCTAGGAAAGAAGATTAAATCTTAAGGCTGGATCTAAATCCGTACTGAGTAATTTATAAAATTACTCACGTTTCCACGGTGGATGTGGGATCCAGGTACTTTCAGGTTCGGGATGTTTTTGCTAGAGTGAGGGCTAGGGACAGTCCTGCGCGATGATAGGGATGCTTCGCTGCACTGGCATGTGAGCTGGGTAGTCAGTTAGGATCCATCGGGTTTTTGAGTCTTATTTCTTTCTTTTGGGTTTTTGTTTGAGAGGCTGCTGCCCATTCCGATGGAGCTAGCCCCCGCCTATGTAGGCGTTGTATTCTCTTTGTTCATTTTGGACTGTATGGTCATGTACTCTTATGATTATTATTTTGTTTATTCTGTGATTGCCTCATGTTATTCATTTATCCTTCCGTACGCACGTCTTGTCGTGCGTACGTGGCGGGATTATGCGCCCCTAATCCGTTTTATTTATTTTGGGGTGTGACAAGAACCTCCAAATGAGGATTGGCTAGCTATGATTTTGTCAAAAGGTGAAATAGTGTTAGGTTCAGTGCAGTTTATGGTAGAACCTTATGAGTTTAGAAAGTTTGATGGTGGATCAGATTCACTCTTGATTTGGATTAATATTACCGGATTGCCTCTAATCTCTGGAGGGAGGAAGAGTTTAAGCGTATAGGGTTAGAATTAGGGGGTTTCTTTGTTGAGGCAGATCCAAGATCATGGGAACATGTAGATTTGTCCATTATAAGGATTAAAGTAGAGGTAAATCCAAAGAAGTGGTTTTGCCTTGTCGTAATATGCTTTTAATTGATGAGGATGGAACTTATAGATTTTATGATCTTTTGTTTCAAGTAGAGGATGAGATGGTCTTTCAACGCACTAAGCATTACTGGCAACAGAAAACTTCTGGTCTTGTGCAAACTCTACCTTCTAACACCAATTCTCCTCAACATTCTCATCCAACCACTACTTCACCTACCTTACAGACTCAATCGGTACCAGTAATAGTACTTATACCAGCTTCTCAACCTAATAATGTTCCTGTTTCGCAAAGACCTGTTACCCAGTATACTTTTGTTGCTACTCTTCAGATATCAGTATCTCAACCTGCTACTCAGCCAATACCTACAAGCCTACCAGTCCCAGTAGCTCCAGTACATTCTTCTCCACCACTTACAACCACTCTTTCTAATGAAGGTACTGATCTACTAAATGTTATTGTTAGTACCCAGCCCAAATTTGATACATCATTAGTTCAAAATCAGAAATTTTAAGCTGATACCAACTGGGACACTTGGGAAGCACATACCAGTTCACAATAATGTGTAGTCTATGATGCACCTATGGATAGAGGTAAAAGAAAGGATGTTCAAGAACCTAGAATCAGCTCATTTTTGCAGCAAAAATAGACTGAGCATGGTGCCTCCTCTAAGGGAAATACCTCTTTTAGAACAGTGGTGCCAGGTACTGATTCATTACTTGATAATTTTTCATTTGTGAATTTCTCAGATGCTGAAGTTATAGGACTTTTTGAAAATATAGGTTTCTCTTTAGGTCCACAAGATGACATTAAGATTAATGTAGTTAATAAATTTATGACTTTATGAAAATCTCATTTCAAAAAAGTAGTTACAGATATTCAAGTTAAACATTATTCAGTGATTGGTAAGGACAATGCTTTAGTAGATATTAGTATAAATATTTTAGATCCTTCATAAGGATTTTCTTTTTGGGTTTCTGTCCCTTGAAGTTTACTTTCTTGATTTTATATGAATATTTTATGTTGCAATTGTAGGGGTTTAGAAAAATCACAAAGAAAATATCTACTTAAGGACTATCTATCAATTCATAAGATTCATTTATTAGGATTACAAGAAACTAAATTAGAATCCTTACCTACTAGGAATCAAATTTTTTAAGTACATCTATTTCTCAATGGATTTTTAAATCTTCTGAAGGCAAATCAGGGGGTATTATTGTGGGTGTAAATGAGTCTTTTTTCACTGTTATTAATATAATAATTAAGGATTTTTCTATTACAACACATTTAAAAAATAAAAATGATTAATTTGAAAGGTTTTTTACAATGGTCTATGGACCTACAATAGCTTCTAAAAGGTCTTTATTTTGCAAGAATTAGAATATCTTTCTAGTTTAAATCTTTCTGTATGGTTGTTATGTGGAGATTTTAATATGATAAGAAAAAAAATGAAAAATATGGTAAAACTTTTGAATTTTCTATTAGTTTTAGATTCAATTCTCTTATAACAAAATTGGAATTATATGAGTTTCCTTTTAGTAATAAAAAGTTTACTTGGTCTAAGTTTATTCATTCTGATATTTTTACACCTTTAGATTGATTTCTATGATCTTTAGAATGAAGTCAATATTTCAATTATATTTTTAGTCAAAGCATTACCTATGCTTCAATCATATCACACTCCATTGATTTTAAGTACATCTATTAATATTTTCAATGCTCATTTTAGTTTTAAATTTGAAAAAAAATGGTTGAAAGAGCAAGGTTTTAAAAAATTATTTGATTTATGGTGAAATTCTTATATAGTTTTATTTGATGTTGGGGAACAATAGAGATTAAAATTATATTTCATTAGGAAAAAATTACGTGGATGGTCAATAAATTTAAAAGCTACAAAATGTAAGGCAAAAATTTTATTACAAAATGATATAAATAAGTTTCATAGTTACATGAAGAGAGATCATCAAATGATAAAGAGGTGATACAATTTAGGAACTCTCAAATAAATTTAGATCAATTTTATTTAGAAAAAGAACAATATTAGAAGTAAAGATCTCATTTACAATGGTTTATTGACGGGATTCTAATACAAAAAAATTTCATACCGTGGCTTCTAATAATAAAAGAAAAATTATATCTTTTCATTAGATATTGATAAGTTACTGTATATGATCAAAAAGTACTTAGACAACATGTAACGAATTTCTATCGTAATTTATTAGGTACCACTACATATAGATTTATTTTTTAGACTATAAATTTTGTGAATCTTGCCCTAAACCATCTCAGGAATATATATTATTACTAGAATAAACCTCTTCTAAAGAGAAAATTAGAAAATTATTTTCTCTTATAACCCTAATAAAGCTCCTAGTCCTGATGGTTTTTCATTTCAATTTTATTAAATTTTTTTGGATATAGTAGCACCGGATGTTTATAAACTTGTTAATGCATTTTATTTTGATTTATTAGATATTTCAAAACTCAATCTTGCTACTAATTGTCTTATTCCTAAAAAATAAGATGCAAGATTGATTACTAATTATAGGTCTATCAGCCTTATTAATTATAGTTTTAAGATCATTACCAAGTTATTAGCTGACAAATTAGCTAGAGTTACGGATTTTTTTTGATTAATTATTCTCAAACAACCTATATAAAAGAAAGATATATTATGGATAATGTGATTTGTGCTCATGAGATACTTCATCAAGTTAAAATTTCTAAAACTAAAGGAGTTCTTTTTAAGATTAATTTTGAAAAAAAAATATTTGATAGAGTCAATTGGTGTTTTTTAATAGAGACCCATCATGGTAGAGCACTTTGTACTAAATGGATCAGATGGATTCAAAATATTTTGAATGATAGTAAATATTTCTGAAATGATATTGAAATGATTCCTTTAAATATTTCTAAAATGATTCCTTTAAATGGATCAGATGGATTCAAAATATTTTGAATGATAGTAAAACATGTATTAATTTTAATAGAGAATTAGGTCCTTACTTTCATTGTCAGATAGGGGTGAGGCAGGGTGATCCTCTCTCTCTCCTTTCTTATTTGATTTAGTGGCAGATATTTTAAATGTACTTTTAAAGAATGCACAAGATAAATGTTATCTTAAGAGACTTGAAACCAAGGCTACATTCCCTGATTTAGTTAAGCTTCATTTTGTTGATTATACACTTTTATTCTTAGAAGCTAGAGCATCATATATTTAGTCATTGAAATGAATTTTAATTGCTTTTGAGGATTTATCTGGTCTTAAAATTAATTTTGAGAAATGTGAAATGATTCCTTTAAATATTTCTAAAATTGAAGGGTTACAATTAGCTGGTATTATAGGTTGTAAATTATCTTCTCTACCTATTACATATTTAGGAGTGCCCTTGCATTTTAAGAAATTAAGGATGAAACATTGGAATTTTTTGTTGGAAAAAAATAGATAAAAAATTACAAAGGTGGAAAGGTAAATTATTATCTATTGGAGATAAGGTTAGTCTTTTAAATGTTGTTCTATCAGCCATTCTTTTGTATTGGATGTCAATATATAAATTACCAACTAAAGTGAAAAATAAAATAGATAAAATTAGAAAGAGATTTTTATGGTATGGTGGACATTCAGTTAAAAAAAGATATCACTTGGTTTCATGGAAAATTGTGTGTGCCAGTAAATTAAAAAAAATGGAGGTTTAGGATTACTTGATTTAGAAATTATGAATAAGATTTTATTAGCTAAATGGTTAATAAGATTTAATGATAATACAATAGTTGAAAAATAGAAATATATTCCACTTCCTAAATACTCTAATTCTTCAACTCATTTATCACCTTTTTATGATGATGTATTAAAAGATAAGGATTTAGTGCAGTTAGTGTTTAATAAAAAAATTAGGCTCAGGAAAAACAATTCTGTTTTGGATTGATAGATGGATTGGAGAGTGTGCTTTATATAGTGTTTTTCCTTTGTTATACTCCATTACTCAACCCACAAATTTCAGTATATAATGCTTTTGTGAATAATTATATTAATTTAGACTTAACCCCTCTTTACCTGAATGGAATGGAATAGTTTTTTGTCTGTCACAAATACAGTTAGAATTAACCCCTCATTACCTAATATTTGTATTTCGAGATGGAGTGTGTCAGGAAAATTTTTAGTTTATTTGTTTTATGAATGGTTGAGTTTTAATGGGGTTATATATCAGATGAATATGATATTATTTGGAAGTCTAAAATACCTCTAAAGATAAAAAAAAAATTATGTGGTTAGTTAGGAAAAAGAAAATATTAACTAAGACTAATCTAGTTAAAAGAGGATGATGGGTTTGTGACACCTCTTGTATTTTCTGTGATGCATATGAAGATATAGATCATTTATTTGTTAGTTGTTGTTTTTTACGTTATGGAATTGGATAACACAATACAATTCTTTTAGTTTTCAGGGTGAATTCTTAGAAAATCTGTGGTGTATAGACTCAAGTATATCGTTAAAGGATAAGGTTTTGATTGAACTGATTATAAGTGTAGTTTGTTGGATAATTTGGCTAGAAAGAAATGTTATAATTTTTCAAAAAATATTTCCATCTAGCTTAGATCTCTTGGTATGAAAATTATTTATTTAGCAAATTTTTGGTGCACAGCTAGTAATGCTTCACAATTGTTTAAACTCACGATTGTGTTACCCTAGGGAATAGAGGATCTTCCTTTGTAGGTAGAGGATACTCGATCCGGGGAAGTCATGCTGGTAGAGGAATAGGGCATTCAAAGGATGTCCAATCAAACGTTTGGATGAGATCAAATTCTGATTATTGAATTACAATTTGAGATTTTTCTGTAATAATTTTAGGATGATATTGCTCTTTTGTTGTTGGTTGTTGAATGTTTGTCTCTTTTGAGTGGTTGTTATTGATACGTTAAATAGATGGTTCTTCTTAGGGTTTATCATCTATTTAAATTTATCCTTGGCTCTTTTTAGTATAAGAACTATAATATTTTGATCATCATGGAAGTGACAAGTACTAGAGGTTTAGTATTTATTTATTTCCCTGATTCTGCTACTGATATTTAGTTTCATTGAAAACCGGTGGTTATATAATCATTTTTATCCACAAAATTAAAAAAAATTCAACAGCGAAAGTTTATTTTGTCCAAATTCTATAAGATTAAAGGTTATCTATTTGATAATTGTCACCTGATATATGGAAAACAAAATATTCAATTAAAATTCTACTCGAACTCTAAAATATTCGGTTGGTCTTCACATGATACAATAGTTGCTACATTCAATTCATTTCAAAATACAATCTAGATTGTTCTTGATTATCATCCTAAGACTGCACATGAATGGAACTCGAGACGAAGATAAGGTATTCAACACATTTCATTCTAGGAAAATAATAATTCGGCTCGTCGAGATTTTATCCTGAATTCGTGATTGATAGGGCTTTCTATCCAAAGTCCAAGATCCATTATCAATGGGCCACGAGGAGCTCGTCCCACCCCTCCAAGGAATTCATATTCACTACTGCGCAGCAAGTGGTTCGTTCGATCACTTTGAGATTCGTGCTAACTCGAATCTCAAAGTGATCGAACGGACCACGTGCTGCACTATACGATGTTGCGCAGTGGTGGATCTCGATCGCCCCAACAAGGGAAGCGACCCTGTGTCTGTGTGGCACTCATACAAGCATATCATGATTAGGGCGGATGCAGGATTTTGATCATGAGGGTAATTATCGGATTCAAATGCATTAACTAATCGGTTACTAAATAAAAAATTAATAATTTAATATATATTCTTAATAAAAAAATATTAAAATAATAACATTTTATATATTAAAAATAACAACAAAATAAAGCTCCAAATAATAGATAATCAAGTTGATGAAGAAAGTTTTCATCTACGGAACTTTATATTTTGATATCTTTGCATAATTATTACATTATGCACGATATTAAATATTTTTTTCTCAATAAAATTAATCAGACAATTCAGGGGGTAAAAAATATTTTCAGGGGAGGAGACAAATTACCGAAAAATACTGTTTTTCAAAATCCAAGGGGCAGTTGTCCCCCCCTGGATGACTATGCATCCGCCCCTGATCATGATCCTTCTTCTTGAGAACCGCATATCAATATTATCATGATCTAGCCTGCGGTTGGGGGTTCATGCAAAAGGTGTCGCAACATCTGCTACAGTCAGTGGCGGATCTAGGATTTTGATTAGGGGGGGGCAATTATCGGATTGTAATGGCTTATCGGGTTCAAATCCATTAACTAATCGGGTACTAAATAAAAAAAATTAATAATTTAATATAAATACTTAATTAATAAATTTTTTATTAAATAATAACATTTTATATATTAAAATAACAATAAAATAAAGCTCAAAGTAATAGATAATCAAGTTGATGAAGAAAGATTTCGACTAAGGAACTTTATATTTTGATATCTTTGCATAATTATTTCATTATGCACGGTATTAAATATTTTTTTCTCAATAAAAATAATCAGACAATTGAGGGGGGGCAAAAAAAAATTCCAGGGGGGGCACGTGCCGAAAACATTAACGAAAAGCACTATTTTTCAAAATCCAGGGGGGCACGTGCCCCCCCCCCCCTGGATACTACTGGGTCCGCCCCTGGCTACAGCATCGGCACAACAATCTACTCCCAACATATATGACTGCATAAAAAAAGCTCGAACCCATGGCTTGGCTCGAGATTGACTTGAGTTTGAGCTAATATGAGTCAGTAGTTAAAAGAATTGAGTTTAAGCTAGAGTTGGCTCGGCTCGAATAACAATGTTTTATATTTTTTTTCTCTCATTCTCTCTTACTCGTTCATCACTTGATTTTTATATCTGATTCAATAGTTTTTTTTGTCAGTCTATACATTCAAATTAGTGTAATAAAGATTTCATAGAAAATATAATTTATTGATATGTCAATTTTATATCAACTATTATATCAGTTTTATAATTTATAAGATTTATAATTTGTAAATGTACTAAATCTAAATATCAAATTGAGTCAATATACATGAATTGGTTTGTAAACCAATTTACAAGCTAGCTTGAATAGTGATATGAGTTTGAGCTTAAGTTTTTCAGTTCTAAATATTTCATGAACTCAGATTAGATCAACTTATATTTTTGTGAGCTAAACTTGAGCTAAATCCAACTTGTCCGAGCTCCACTTATTTGCAATCTTACCCACCTGTATATGTCACTCGATCTTGCTGAGAGGAAGGACTGAATCCATGCACGTTGCTCAGAAAATAAAGTATAGAATACATACGTTAACTCACCCACACACACGCATTTCCAATATCCCGACATGTACTAGCTCGGCGAAAATATATTTACTATCACATTTTTTATGATAGTAATGATGTTGATTTTTTTTTATTCATGGTGAGTGAACCCACTAAAATAATGTATTCTCTAATTTGAATCTAAATCGGACCGTCCAAATCTCATCCGACGTTTTAAAAAACTATGACAATATGAATCCCTAGCTCGGCTTTTAGAAGTCGCTACAAGAGAGAAGATCTTTACTAACGGTTGTTGATCTAATTTAATAATGATTTTTATATCATTATCCAAGGAATTATTTCTAAATATATTATTTAACAACAATTATTGTTCAAAACTGTTGTTAAATGAATGTAATTTTTATGTTTTTTTTACTCTATTTTAATAATATTTTTTTATTAAAAATTATAGTTAAAGAAGTTTTTTATATTTCAATAATGTCACTGAATTATTTTAATAATGAATTTGATATATGATTATTGTTAAAATATACTGTCTATGATAATTTTTGTTCTTGTCTTTGTACAACATCTGTCGGATGGAAAAAAAAGGGCAAAAAAGAAAAAAATTGTTGAGTTTGGCCGGGTCGGAATAGATAAAAAGATTACTTAATTGTTAATTCTTACTTGTGGAAGTAACCAAAATAAACTTAAAATAGTACTTAAGAAACTTTTTTGTTTCTTACTTCAAATTGCGGTAACAAATAAGCGCCTATATTATCAAAATTTTAGTTGAAAAGCTACCGAACATATACAGTTTTTATTATTAATAATTATTATTAAATTAATATTATTAAAAATAAGAGTGAGAACCGTAAAATTTCAAATATATGAATGGCAGCGCGCCACTGCCAGTGGCACGGACGAAACGCGCCACTGCCGTCCAAACCCCGCGCAAGTGAGATGGAGAGGCGCTGCGCGTTTTGTATATATAAGAAGCAAACACGCCACTGCCAGTGGCGCGTTTCGTAAAAATAATGAAACGTGCCACTGACAGTGACGCGCTGCCATTCATATATTTGAAATTTTACGTTTCTCACTCTTATTTTTAATAATATTAATTTAATAAAACTTATTATTATTAAAAACTGGAACATATATCAACTGAAGTACCAAGTGTACAACCAAATTTGAAAAGAGCAAATAATGCATATTCTTTGCTGGCCTGCTTGGAAAAGTCATGTGAAGGTAAAAAATATTCTGACGGAATCAAAAAAAAAAATTATACAACAAAAGACCATATTTTAGCCAGTCGGTTAGATAAATGAAATTATCAGAAAAACTTTTCTGACTAATCAACAAATAATAATTACGATAAATAGAAACACAAATGGACGAGTGAACATGCATTGATTGACTGATCATTGTTGGCCAAACTGATCCATGATCAGTGATCTAGATGGAGGGGTCACCTCTTAATTAAAAGGAGCGTTTTAGGTTATTATGATCACCCCAAGTCCAACTGTCTTAGTGAATGCAAATGCACAAAATATTACTGCGACAATAACAATGTAATAATGAAGTATTTAATTATCCACAGAAGATGTTGAACTGTTATTTCAATCACACGTGATACAACTTTATTGGTAGGCCCATCTATGTTGTTATTGTCCTTAGCAACAGTTGTAGCTGCCCTTTTCATTTTTGCAAGCTAATATGTAAAATTTGTAGTTGTTATTTTCAAGCAAACAGTCAGATATAGACATATAGTACTTACCGTATAGAGTATACTGTGTAATAATAAGCTTTCATTACAGGACGGAGGGGAGATTCAAAGTCTTTTGAATCAAAAATTCAGTTTAAAGTTTTTGAGAGTCGTTGATTTTATATCGAGATTTGTAATAATTATTGAAAGTATAAATTTTAAATTTAAATTTTATTAAAAATACGAATCTCGATACAAAATTAACGGCTCATAAAGACTTTAAACTTAATTTTTAATTCAAAAGACTTTGAACCTCCCCCACCTCCTTCATTGCCTGGTTTGTGGCTAAAAGAAGTTCTTTCTTCTCTGTTCAAATCATCATTCTTATTGACTTCTTTTTGCTAGTAGTAAATTGGTTGGTTATAAAATTGGGAAGAAGTAAATAAAATGATATATTTAATTTTTTTTTTAAAAAGATCACATATATCAATTTGTATATGTCTTTTCTAAAATATGAGCTTACATCGCTTTGCAAATCTACGAGAACCATCACAATATGTCAAAATGTGCGTTTCATATATATTTTTTTTTTATTATGTGAAAGGTTGTTATTGGGGACAGCCATACATGCACTCGAAACTCCAAGTTAAAAGAAATCAAGATCTTTGTACCTTGGGTGGATATGGCCACGATGCAATGTCGGAGTTAAAAACAAAAACACATTACGGCTTCACGTCGTCGTCGGTGGTGCTATTGGGGACTGGACAGTGGACAGGCAGACAGCCCGTTTTTTTCCAAGGCTAACGTGGAAAATTACAAATGAAGCAAAGCATGATGACCTCATCAAACAGTTTAAATTCTCTTTATTTTATACATACTTGGCCCTGCGAAAATTTTATCTTGCTCCTTGGTTCCAAAATTTTTCTTTCCTTTGAAAGTCTGGTGTGAGCTTGCATTTTTTTTTTCCCTTGCGATTGGAGATGACTAAATTGAGTTAAGAACCGTTAATTTAAAAAAGGAAAGTAATAACTTCAGATGTCAAATGTTATTATGTTAGGCTGTAATAGAAATGATACTAGAATAAAAGAGAGAGGCACCTCTTCCAATATGTTTTTTTTTTTGCCTTTTGTGGCCATTAGTAATAAAGAAAAATTAATTAACAAAAATATGAATTGATATTGTAAATATTTTTCAACTAGGATGAACAGAAGTTCTTGGAAGAAGATGAGAAAGGTATTAGGTGTTGGAACTTGTAATACTTACTTTTTTTTATTTCACAGTGAAATAGTGAGGGACAACCACTTTTTTCAAAAAAAAAATTATTAAATTGACGGTGATGACTTTCATTAAAATATAAATTTTCAATTTTTTTATTTTTATTGGAAATTTCCTTCTTGTTTCTTAATGGCATCTTTTATATATAGAGAGATTTTGTCTATTATGCTTTCAGTAGCATTTCGATCGAAACGTTATCAGTATAAATTTTAATTTTTCATGCTCGAAATTTTAATTTAAATAGCTCAATAAAATCTTTATATCATAATCCTATAGAATATTAATTTTTATCGTGTTTGGAATTAATTTACAGTGCTTAATGATTTTTTAAAAGATAGACCTAAAATAATAGAAAAATAATAAAAAAATATTTACTTTCGAAAAATAATTAAGTGTAGTAAACTAACTCCAAATACAATTAAAATTAGTATTCTATAAGATTATGATATAAAGATTTTATTGAGTTACTTAAATTGAAATTTTAAGCATGAAAATTTTAAATTTGAACTTGTAGCATTTCGGCCGAAGTGCTACTGGAGGCACAATAAACAAACTATACATATATATATATATATATGGACTGGCTACGCTGATTCCATAAACTTTTCGAGCTGAAATGTTTGCGACTCAATTTTTAAAATCTCTTGCTCAAAATTTTAATTTAAATATCTCAAATGATTTTTCATATCATAATCTTATAGATTATCAATTTTCATCAAATTTGAAGTTAGTTTACTATACTTAATAATTTTTAAAAGATTGCTCTAAAAATAATTAAAATACCAATTTTTGTAAGCCAAATTTTACTATCTTTCAAAAATTATTAAGCGTAGTAAATTAATTCCAAACGTGATAAAAATTGATAATTTACAAGATTATGATATGAAAAAAAATGAGCTATTTAAATTAAAATTTCGGACGCGGGACTTTAAAATTCGAGTCATAAATAATTGGCCGAAGTACTTATGGAATCACCGTAGCCAAGCTATATATATATATTTGTGTGTGTGGATAAGCACCTCGCTAAACTTGTGTAAAAATCATGTATTCCTCCTCTCCGCCACCCTTATTTTGTTTTCGCTTCATGATTTTTCACAGAATATGTCGAAATGCAAACGATATTAGGCTTTAAAAATGGAGGTATCTCTTCAGCCGAATAATGAGATTTTTTACTTAAACGACCTAAAAACAGATTTTAAGTACAGAAACGGCTTAAGAGCAAATTTATTTTCACAAACGGCCTAAAAAAGGCGTGAGTTCAACTCACGCCCTTAAAACGCTATTTTCTCCGCCCGCCCGCTGCCCAAACAAAAGAGAGCAAAATGACCCAAAGAACGTGAGTTGAACTCACGCCCTTTAAGTCCACATATCACATTAATATCATTTTTTTCACTTTCGATGTTTTTGAAAGATAACAACCAGAACACATCAACGTCTAAAGGGCGTGAGTTCAACTCACGCCTTTTGTGTCTTTGGGCAGTGTTCGGACAGGCAAAATGGAGGTTTAAGAGCGTGAGTTGAACTCACACCCTTATTTAGGCCGTTTGTGAAAATAACTTTGCTTTAGATAACATTGATTATTAGACTTTTTGAGTAAAAAGTCCAATAATGGAAGGACGATGTTGAGAAACTCAATTGAGTCTGCCGTTCGATATCTTGGTTTTGAACTGGGAAGCCCCGGTTGAAACTTTTTATAATTTTCATCTGTTTTGTGCACCTTGAAGAAGTCAGGTTTTCTCAAAGCACAGAAATCTAGAAAATTATAAGTGAAAAGAGGGTGAAAGCCAGGTTTTTAGAGCATTAAATCAGAGTGGATTTTTTAAGACGTGGCTTGCGCTATTCTAAATACAGCATGCCACAACTCAAAATATATTTTAACTGGCTGAAGTTAAGAAATAGAACGGGCCCTTATTATTTTTGTTAACATTAAACTAAAGGATCCAAAAAGGAAACAACCAAATGCACCTACCTACTCTTGTTTTGTGAGGCAACTAACGGAACTATATTCAAAAACTGAAAGTGTTAAATTATTTTATGTGTGCACTAATTAAAGTTTTCATAAATCTTTAATTTAATAAATATACTGACTGTTTCTCACAAAAATATATTAAGTATAATAATTGATTTTAAAACCAGTAGTATATTAACGTCTTCACTGGATTTATAATAAAAAAACAGCTGCAACATTGTTACAATTTTGGAGTGAGAGCACAGCAAATTAGGATCTTCCTGGTTGCTAACTTTGACTTTCTCACTTTCGGAAAAGCACCACGAAAAATGCTACGTTCTAAAAAATGGACGATTAATTATTTGAGAATTATATTATGTTGAATTTTAAAATTATTTTTAAAAATAAAAAAAATATTTGATTATTTATGAAAGCTAGTTTTTGATTTAATGGCTAAAACATTTTTTATGGAAACTAGTTTTTGTTTTGTATTAAAGGTTGGAAATCAAATTGAAGGCTTCATTGGGTGTGAGACTGGACATTTTGTTCTTACCAATGTTATAACATGTTGTGAATTTTATACTTTTAGCATGCAATCTAATTTTCAATGACACGTTTTTCCCAAAAAAAAAATCAAAAGATTTTTGTATATGTAGTTTTTTTAAATTAAATAGGATTTTCTCAAATTTTGACATATATTATTTTTTATATATCTCCTTTGAAATTTGAACCAACATCATTTATGGGATTTATTATCATTTATAGTGATTATTTTTGTATACGCAGTTAAAAATATATTTTTTTTAATTTGAAGTCAATCGGCACAATCCTACGGAGGCGGAATTTATCTATAGTGGAGTGGAAATGGACAATATGAAAGCAGACTTTAAGCAAATATTATTTTGCATTCTAGTCCTCAAAGTCTCAACTCACTCTTGTCCTGCACATGAAGGATTTTTATTCATTGCTGCGCACTAACCGAATAGGGCAGCACGTGGTCTGTTCGATAAGTTTGAGATTCGAGTTAGTACTTCAAGATTCAAATTAATACGAATCTCAAAATAATCGAACGGACCACGTGTTGCACAATAGATATTAATTCGCACGAGAGGCTAAAAAATATCATTCCGCCTGTCTTGTAGCGTTCTATATATTTTAGTACCAGGGATAATGATTATTTAAATAAACATATTTTGATTATTTATTTGAAATATCTAGTGAACAAATAATATATCAATCTATAAAATTTAATTTCTTACTTTATGATAGAGTTATCTTAAATCTCAACTAAATAAAGAAATTTGAAACTCAATGTTCTAGCCATTTGGTCAATACAATGGATTTTGTTTTTTTGTATAGAATATGTATACATGTAAATGATCACAATATAATTGCGTTAAAAATTAATTAATTAACTACGTATATGCATTTTGTCTCTATTTAATTAGACATAAAATGAACTCTAAAAATTATAAAATTTTAGGTACATATATCTATTTAAAAATTAGCAAGATAAACAATTGAATTATAAATTTGAGCGTCAATTTTTTAAATATAAATTAATTTAATTCATGATAACCGTGAGATACGAAAATTTATAGTATGGAAATTCTTCTCTCTTATAAATAATAGAATATGACAGTCAGGATAAGTTCTTTCTTAATTAGGGCAGTGTTTGATAATGTTGCATTCTTCTGGAATTAACTGAAAGAAAAACTATTTCGGAAGAAAAGTTTCAAACACAGTAGTTATTAGATGGAAGAACTTAGAGATTTTCTTCCAATAATTTGGTGGAAGAAGTCCAAAAATTAACTCACATCTTTCACTTTCCTTTTTATTTTATTATTTCTCACTCTTCTTCTTACAAAATAATGATCACAAACGCCTATAGAATAAGAGATGATTTCTTCTGGAACAATGATCTTTTACTTTATTCTAGAAGAAAATTGTGTTGCCAAACATTACCTAGGTTCATATCATGTCCTATTTGCATCGAAAACCATCATGTGTTGCCACCACTCTTTGGAACCGAACGAGAAGAAGACAGTGAGTCATAGAAATAATATAATTGGGAGGGAGTTCTCTGCGGAATTATGCATTTTTTTATTGTGATTCGTTTAATTTTTAATTCACGATTCTAATTTAATAATAATAAATATTTTTATACATTAAAATTTATATTTAGATTTTTTTTTCACAACCATTATAATAAAAATGAGCGTTTAGATTTTCTTAAGAAAATATCCGCATCAGAAAATATTCAGAGACACTGTGGTCCCGTGAGCTGTAAAACCTATATATAGGAAGCGTGGCCTCAAACACTGATCACTACCTGACTGATGACTGGTATATAATATGACCGTTTTTGAGATTAATATCTCGGATCATTAATTTCAAATGTTCTTTCTGCGTCACAGATTCACTGTACAACATGACAACTTGCAAGGATAGTCAAATAAAATACTCTCAAAATAATATAAGTCGCTTGTTTGAAATGTTGTTTCACTTTTGATAAAGAAAGGGCAAGTTTGTTACCTCATTTATCACGACTGAAGTATGGTTTCTTTATAGAAGAAGGAGAGGGAAAATCCTATTTTTTTTATTAATGACAAAATTAAAATATTAAATCATGAGTTTAACATTTTTTATGAAAGTGATAATTTCTCTGTTTATTATTATTGTTATACGTCCTTTCTTTTTATTTTTGTCCCAAATTATTAGTTTTGTTCCGTCATTTTTTTTCTTCTTTTTTTTCCTCCACGTCTTCTCTCTCAGCCCCACCCTCCGGTCCCTCTTCATCGAAAAATCGTCTCCCAATTCCATTATAATTATATATAGTTTTATTTGCGTTTTTTAAATTAAAAAGTTAACAGTTCCCCAATTTAATTTGGCACTTGCCATTTAAAATACCATCTACCATTCAACCTCATCTCTCATAGGAACTAAATAAAAATAATAAGTACTCGCACCTCAGACATTATACCGAGGCCGAGCCATTATACTTCAAAAAATGTCGACTCTCTAGTAATTGAAGTCATCTGTATATCATAGTACTTACATCATCGGAATGTGTATTTTCATTTACAGAAAAAAAATATTGGTTGATTATCGTAATCAATGCCTGTAATAATCTTACCACCAATTTACACCAATATAGAAATTATTTTGATAATTTGTTTAAAGAAATATACGACTTTCAAAAATTATTTAATAAATTTGAGCTAATGATTTACTATATAATTTTAACATAATAATAATCTTATATAATACAAAAATTTTATAAAGATTACACAAAATACTAAAAAATCTTTATTTTATCATTCAACAAATTTATGATATAATTTACTATATTAAAATTTATACCTAATAATAATATCAATGATAATAAAAAAACAATAATAATACTCATTCTAATAGTAATAAGAATCGTCATTTAAAATTTACTATATCAAGCTATAAAAATTTAATACATGAAACAAAAATTACAATTTTAATATAATTTATAATTTTAGATAATAATGACATTAATAATAATTTATTATATTTATCAAGATTATTGATCTTTTTTTATTCCCGTCGATTGTTGTGGAGCGTTTTTTTTTTCTCTCTAAAATCAGATGGAGATTGTTCATTCAGTTACGGGATGCGACTTCAGTAGATTCATGGATTGACGTGTGTAGGTTTTGATGGGCGGTGAGAAAGAAAGGGTTCGTTTTTCTCAACAAAATAAAAGAAAGGGTTCGTTGACCGGACATATTAGTCCCGAGGAAATTTTAGAATGAAATGAAAATAAGAAGTCTACTTATGAACTTATATATGAGATGTCTATGACTCGGACACTTTGGAATGAAAAAAGACTTCGTAAGTTTATGGAAGTACTTTGAGTGAGAATATGGATAATAGTGTAATCTTAACAAGACTTTTTATTTATAACCCTCTGGGAGACATCGTGTGAATGGAAAGAACAGCTGCGTAAAAAAAGAATACGCGTAGAATTGAAAGAACACCGACGTGAAAAAGAAAAAGGAAAGATGTGGACTCGGGACGGAAACAAATTTAGAAATCCGAAATGAAAACAAAACTAGAGACCCAAAATGAAAACAAAAGGACAGTGCACGGAAACAAAATCAGAGATTGCTACTTCCGTAAAAAAATAGCTATGAGTGTGACTTAACTTTTTGTTTTTGTCATTAATAAAAAAAATCGGGAATAAATTCATTACTCACTATGCTGATGTAATCAAATGCATTATTTTAATTACTTGTAGAACGCACAGTTTACGGTACCACATCGTAAAGTTTGAGTTTATAATCATGGTGTCCCTAGTACCATTGTACCAATCCAAAGGAGATGAAGACTAGGTTAAGCGGTCCAGATTAGATATGATAATGGCACATGTAGACACCCCTATATTGTAGGCTTGTAGCAAATTATTGATGGTTCTTAAATTTTTCCACCTTCCCTTCAAAGTTCAAACTATAATCACTGCGCGAATTATTCATAAATAATTTATTTTTTATTTATAACTAGATGTTTTATAAATAATTTTTTAGTTTAATATATAATATATTTTTTATCAAGAAATATTTTATTCACGAATTATTCAGTAAAACAATCACGATATATATTATTTTAGTTAAAATTTTATAGTTTTAATATATTTTCAAAATTTATCAATATAATATATATTTTATTTGTATTATATGAAATGAACTATTTCCGGATTATGACCGTATTATATCCAAATCGTGATTTTTTTATCTCGCCAAATAATTTCTAAATCCCCAATTTATTACTATGCTTCAAATTGGAAAGACATCCGTTTGGTAATATAATTCTTGTACTTATATTAATATATGATATATCATTCCACAGAGTATCCGGTGAAAAAATTAAGGCTCCTAAACAAAGCCACTGCAACAAATCTATTTCCTCAAAGAGAAAAAAAATGTTACAAAGCAATGGTTTAATTAGAAAAGAGGAAAAATAATGGTTGAAAGCATAGTAACACCATTCGCGAATTATTCGCGAATAATTCGTGAATAATTCGTTTTTCACCCATAACCGGATGTTTCACGAATAATTCGTCAGTTTGATATACAGTGCGTTTTTTTGTCAAAAAAACGTTTTATTCGCGAATTATTCGGCAAAAAAACACATTATATATTATTTTATATAGAATTTTATAGTTTTTAATATATTTTTAATAGTTTTTCAATATAATATATATTTTATTTATATTATGTGAAACGAATTATTCCCGAATTATATCCGTATTATACCCGAACGTCAAATTTTTAACCTCGCCGAACATTTCTCGAATCATAAAGTTGTTACTATGGTTGAAAGGGCCGAAGGCGGCACCACCTTGTATATATTATCAGA
Organism: Schoenoplectus triqueter; assembly: GCA_964058805.1. Lineage (NCBI taxonomy): Eukaryota > Viridiplantae > Streptophyta > Magnoliopsida > Poales > Cyperaceae > Schoenoplectus > Schoenoplectus triqueter. The sequence continues at coordinate 42,763 of CAXKVV010000860.1, forward strand.
GATTCAGAGTATCTTTGAAAGATAATGATAACAAGTTACAAGTTGCATTAATGGGAACTGATCATTTCGTACAGATAAAACTCAGAATCACATGCTCTTTAAAATTCTTTATTTGCGGGTTCTTAAAAGAATAAAAAACAATAACATATTTTAACAGGTTTCAAAATTTACGTCACTAACACATATTTTCAAGAGTGGGATTCATTCACAATGAGTTATTTTCAAAATGTAAGAAATATTCGAAGTTCGTAGTTTGTTCATGTTTGATTCAAAAAAAATTCGTTCGATTTTAGTTTAAAATTAATTTCAAATCAAACTGATTCGATTCAAAATTATATCGAATCAAATTCAAATCATGGTGAGTTCGTTCGAAATGTGTTCGCGAACTATTTTTATTTGAATTTATATTAATTATTTGATTGTTTGAGACTTTGAGTAGTATGAATTTATATAAAATTTATTATTTTTTGTTGAATGAACTTTTAGTTTTGTATGAATTTATATTAAATTGACATTTTTTATATTTGATTCTGTTATTTTGATATGAATTGTGAAATTTGTTCACCTAATAATTCTATTTCAAACTATTTACGAATCAAATCAAACAGTTCTAATATTTAACGAATCAAATTTCAAACAATGGTTTGAGTTCGAAACTGCCTATCTATTTCAAATCAAACTAGTTCGAAATAGATTTCAAATCAAACTCAAACACAAGTCAGTTCGTTCGTGTTCGATTCGTTTGCAGCCCTAATCTTGATAATATACCTCTAAATAAATATAAAAAATCTTAAAAATAAGAAAACATTTATAGATATATTTTTCTACTTTTAGATTGATGGTCATTCAAATTTCATGTAATTTCATTATTGTTTGATAGTCCATCAAAGACCGTTAATTTAAAACCATTATAAATTATATGAAAATTTAATGGTCTTTGATAGACTATCAAAAGATAATGAAATTTAAATGACCATCAATCTAAAGGTAGAAAAACACATTTATAATTTTTTTTCCATTTTTAATATTTTTTTATATTTATTTAGAAATTTATTATCAAGGTTATCAAAATAACTCAATGTCAACCGATCCCTTCTCTATTTTCAAAATAATAAAAGAAAAGGTAATAAGTACGAGAGAGAGCTTTGCTGAACGAATCTGTCTGCTATAGCATGAGGAGTTTTGAAAGGAAAATAATGAATGAAAAATAGAAGAGATGCAAAATTTGTTGCACATCAATTTGAACGCTATAAAATTGATAAGAATGAATAGAGAAATTTACCTCCACATAAACCAGTCAATTTTCAGTTACTTCAAATAAAATTTGAGAATAAAATAAAAAATGATGTTTCCTTCCTTCTTCTCTATATGACTCTATAAATCCCCCACAGATGCGTTGGACAATTTAAAATGTATGCATTCAATATTTAAATTACAACTGCTAATTTTAAACTATTGAATTAAATTTCCAGTATTATTCTTAAAAAAAAGGGAGATTTTATATAAAATGTACTTGTAAATTCTTTTTTTCGTCTTCCATTCACCTCAAGTTACTTCCTTTTTTTAAATAATATTTCTATTTTTTTTAAAGGCGACGGAAATCTAGTATTCACTGTCATAAAAAATATCATAAATAAATTAAAAGATAAATGTTACTTAGACATGCATGATGTATGAAGTAAAATGTTAGGCTACTAAAGGATTACACGTCTAAAAAATAAATATAATCAAAATATGTGGCCAGTGACGGATCCAGGGGTTGGAGGGTCCGCCTCCTAATTTTTTAAAAACGTCTAAAAATATGTATAACATCATAAAAAAAATCAAAAAATTGTGTATTTGCCCCCTCCCACAATCTCTCTCTAACGAATGTCTGGACACTCCAATCTCGACGGCTAAAATTCTAGTTTAGCCCCCAGTCTGTGGCCATACAGGAAGAGAATGAATCTGAAATGATAATATATGAGATAAACTTGGTATAGCATCAAGAGAAGTTGGTCCAATATCATTTGTGATGATTTAGTCATCTCCAATAAAGACCTCATGAAATATCAATATGCATTGATATTGTAAACCGTTCTAAAATGCAAGAAAAAAGTAGAAGGAATGAAGTATACCAGAAGAGCTTGCTTTGAATATATGAGTGTGTAAAAGATGACGATTCATATGTCATAATCATAATTTAGGAATTCTAGTCTAGTGTAGAGTTATAGATTTCAAGTTATTAGATTATTGAATTTTGAGTTTTAGATTTGGGTTTTATATTTCGTGATTTTAGAATTTTAAAATTTTAAAATATAATTATAACTAGATTTACTATAACTAATTTTATTATGACTATTATTATATACTATGGATTATTATTTTTTATATACCTCTCTACTCTTAATTAATTTTTATTTCTCCCTCTACATTTGAACATTTTTATTTGCTATCCAACTCTTCTCATGCTTTCTTATATACCCCTTAAGTTAATCCTATTAGTTTAACTGTGATTATACTAAAAATAAATATATAATTTATTTCTTTGGTAAAATATATTAGTTCAGAATGATGAATAATTATCACTTCATTAGTGTCTGATAATAAAAATTAAACGACAATAAAGATATCAATATCGAATTTCTAAAAAAAATATGATACATATACTCTCTTATTAATGTTGAATTTTTATAAAAAAAACGATATTAAAATTTGAGCCAAATTTGCTGGCTCATTAGTTTTTATAACAATCACGTGCTTCTCGTCGGTTACGACTTCAAGAAGGATATCGAGGATTGCTGTTCACTTGTAAGTATAAATTGGGCTAAACTATATTTTAAATTAGAACTGTATTTTATAGAATGAGTGGAATCGGTTTGTATATATTGCTCTCTTGCTCTGAAAATACATGCCATTATGTTGTATTAGGAGGACACCAATTTTATTATGCAATTAATGTTTTGTATTAATGGTTCAACCATCCATTGGTACTTATCTGCTACCAATTTGTTCTCTTGTAACCTATAGAATTAATAAGGTAATGCACATCTTGTATGCATTGATGCCATTGGCGTGTCCATGGGGCGAGTTATATTATTTTGATCCGATCTGAACCCGATTCGATTAAATTCGGGTAAAAAAATATTGATTTATATCTGACCCGATCTGTGAAAAATAATTAAATATTTATTAATTATTTTTATATAATTTTAAATAATTAAATATTAATTTATTTATAAATAATCTTAATTAGTATATAATTAGTGTATATTTAAGTTTTAATTAGTACTAAATCATAAAATTATTTTAAAAAATATAATTAATCGGATCGAGTCGAGTTGACCTAAACACGACCTGATTCAGATAAAAAAAATTAAATCAATATCCGTCTCATTTATTTTCGAATCATGTCGAGTCAGGTCGGATCAATAATTGACAGCCCTAGTTGATGGCCTATATATATTGAAACCGATCACTTTAAACCTTCAACAAAATTATTAGTGTTGTGAATTACAAGTATATGATCAGTTATACACTTTCTTAGCTGTAAACTAAATCTCGAGTCATAAAATTAATATTTAATTAAATCTAACAAATTTTTAAATAAAAAAAAATTAAAATTAAAATTAAAACAAAATTCGATTCATCCAGGAGTCACTATATGAAAGTTCGACACATCATAAACTGCAATTTAGAAACCTTGACCTTCAAGATCATAATTATAAATTCGGACCCTTCATGATTAAAAAAAAAAAACCAACCCCAGGTTCCTTTTTTTTTTTCAAAGAAAGAACTGAGTTTAGGGGAAAATGCAACTCTTCTGGTATAGGATGTTCAGTTGATGGTCCTGATGAAAATCTCCTTCCCTTTCTTTTCCAAAGGAAAAAAGTAGTTAGGACAAGAATTACAATTATGTCTTTGTAAATTTTAAATGTTGTTTAATTTTTTTAGAGGTTTAATTTAGAACTACATATATTCTTTTAAAACATCATTTTATTTCATATTACTAATTTTACATTTTTTTTATAAGTAAAATAGACAAGTATGATTTCATTATTGTCTTAAGAAATATTATAGCAATGAAAAATAAGTAGACAAAAATAAGAAAATTTATTTTCTATTTAACTTCGTAAAATTAGAAATTAGAAAGTACAAAATTACTTGGAATATCATGAGAGAAAGGAAAAGGAAGGATAAAAGATCATCTACACAATCATTTTGTTTAAATTTTTTTGAAGAGAAGCTAACGTGTTTAAAATCGATTTAAAAGAAGATGGGGATAACAACCAATACTTTGATTATTTTAACAATGAATCTTCAAATAAATACAAAAAATACTTAAAAACAGAAAAGTTGTAAGAAATATATTCTTTGAGTTTATAAATCGACTATGTTTCAAATTTCATGCACTTTTGAGTGTCATAAATACTATATCAAAGTATTTAAGTTTGGGGAAGAATCCCTTGACAATGAGTAATTTTGACAAAGAACTTTTAGAAAAATATGAAAATAATCTTAAAAATTGAAAATAAAACTTTATAAATATATTCTTCTACTTATAAATTGATAATATTTTAAATTTCATATAATTTCATTATCGTTTGATATTTCATCAAAGATTATCAAAATTTTACATAATTTACAACAGTTCAAATTTAATAGTCTTTAATGGACCATCAAATGATAATGATATTATATGAAATTTAAAACGCCATCAATCTATAAAATAGTATAACATATCTATAAATTTGTTTCTATTTTTTAAGATTTTATTCATATTTTTTTAATAGTTTATTGTCAATATTATCAAAATAACTCGTTGTCAAGGGTCCCTCCCTAATAAGTTTAGATAATTATAAATATTATGTTATTTTGATAGTTTTTGACGGAGTATTATACTCATATTATATAAATTTTAAAAACACAAACAATCTATATACTAAAAAATTTACTCATAATAAATTTTTATTTTATTATTATTATTTTTAAATAATATTGTCAAGACTTTGTGACAAAATCTACATTAGTTTTCAAGGGATCCCTAAAAAAACATGGAGGTGGGGAGGTACAAAGGGTTTTGAACTAAAAAGTGGGTTCAAAGTAAAATCATATTTTTAGTAATTATTACGAATCTCAATATAAAATCAATGGCTCCAAAAGACTTTAAACTCATTTTTTGGTTCAAAAACCTTTGAACCTCCCCACCCAAAAATCAATTCATACCTTTGTGACAAAATTATAAATTGGATACTCTCTGCTGCTGCTGGAACCATGTACAATACTACAATGGCGCCGGTTTGTGGTCCAGGCTCCATCCAGATCATGCCAAAATGAATTACGGAGGAGATCAGACGGCTGCCCTTCAATGGACAAGCATAATAATGCGTTGGAGACTTGGAGGTGTAATTTGCAATTTTGCATCCACCCTTTACATTGGATGCTCGTTGTTGCTGTGTTAAAGATTTAAGCATCCATTAGTTAAGATGTGATGAAGAACATTAACAAATTAGAGATTCAAATATTTATTGGGCGACATTTAACTTAATGTTTCGAATGAAATACAACACAATGTAATATGAATGTAAATGTAAGTTACATATTGCAATGCTGATATTTTTGTTCGCAAATTATTTGAACAATTTTATTAAAGGCCACGCTAAATTTTGATTCGTTCTATCAAATATATGGGCTCCGGAGCTTAAGTTACAAAAAGAATATAGATAATTAGATACTAAGGAAACATTGATTATAAAACCCTTTATATTTTAATTAATAAAAAATTATCACTGTGACTAGTCAAATAGTACTTCCACCGCCATTTGACCAAAAGTTCTATGTGCATCAGATCCACGTTTAAAACCATAAACCCATATTTTCTTTTGTAAGCTCGCTGAATCCGAAATCTTCTTCTAATCCTATGAATTTGTTTTACAATATTCTTTTAAATTCTATAAATAGACAATGAAAGCCCGGCCGTATCATTTAGTTTTGAAAAGCTCGAGTTGGTCAAGTTGGGTCAATGCTAAAGATGAAATGGATAAAGTTACAAAATTGAACACAATTAATTATCTCTGAGTTCATATATACCATTAAAAATGAATTTCCACAAAATATGAATTTAAACCGGCAACGTATTGACTGTTTCTATTTATAATTCAAACTAATCGGCCCGAATTGTGTAGATATCGTATCGTGAAGTACTGTAGAGCGTATATATCCATTAGGACCATTACCTCCTATATATAGAAAATTATTTTCAAATTAAAATTAAGCGCAAAATGCTTAGCCTCCTAACAAAGTTTATATTAAGGTCAGAGGCTCAGAGAATCCCTTCTAGCCTTCTAGGGCTATAAACAACAATTTGCTTAATAATAGACGGTTAGAAGGACGTTAATGAACTTGTATATTTCGCCTGGGGTCTTAACATTATATATTGAGTTTTTAGGAGGGCGCGCATAGAATTTTAATAAACACATATCAACTTATAATGGGGCAAATAATTATATATTGAGGTTTTAGGAGGGCGCAAATATAATTTTAATAAACACATATCTACTTATAAGTTGTAATGGTATTCCGTCTCTCTCTCTCTCCCAACCTATATAAGATGCCATTTCCCTAGAAATACTCTCCATTGCCTATTTCTTCCTAGCAGCTCAAAACCGCAAGAATCTATTCTCTCTCTCTCTCTCTCAATCAATCAATCAATCAATCAATCAAACTTGACAATGGGTTTCCCTTCGTTCTACTACGGCGTGATCCTCCCCAAACCTCTAGTACTTGTCATGGAACTCCTAGATTGCCTCCAACAATGCATCTTTGTCTCTCTGCTCCACATTGGGTTGTTACAATACCAACCGAACGAGGATCCGATCCATCACCTGTTCTCATCTCCGCCCGATCCACTGGCCTCTACCATTAAAAACAGGCTTCAAGTGGCGAGATTCTCAACCTTGCACAAGGAGTTGAGAAACGGAGAGGAATCAGTTTGTGTTGTCTGCTTGGCCGAACTGGAGGCGAGACATGAAGTGAGAAAATTGGGGAATTGCTCTCATTTATTCCACAAGGGGTGCATTGATAGGTGGGTAGAGTTAGGTCAGGTCACCTGCCCCCTGTGTAGATCTCCTCTTTTGCCTAGAGGGCAAATATGTCATTGCATGTGAGTGATTTTGTTTTCACTAGTTACTGCTGGCATGATAATGTTAATGTGATATATATAGGCTCTGAGTTGTAACACTAATTAAGTATATATATATATGTATTTGGCTATTCTCAATGCCATTGTGTAAACTTTATTGCGAACTTCAAATGACAATTGTGGAACATTTGTAGTCATACTTTTCTCTAATTTTGAACTGTCGGTAAATATTCAGAGCAGATGTAGAATTTTGATCGGGATCATTACTCGGATTTAGTAGCTTATCGATTTTAATTTATTAACTAATCGGATATTAAATAAAATATTAAAATAATATCTTTTATATATTAAAATAATCAATAATCAAAATAATAAATAATCATAATGATAAAAAAATTCTTTACGAGACTTTATATTTTAAATTTTTTATATAATCCTTTCATTATTTATGATAGTAAAAAAAAATTTCTCAATGAAAAATAATTAGATAATTCGAAAAGTTAAATTAATAAAAAATTAATTTAAAAGTGCTATTTTTTAAAATTCAAATGGATGAACTGACCCTGATATATACTACATCCGCCCCGTAAATATCCAATGGAGATGAATTTTTTTGTAGAAAAATGCTCTCAATTATTTTGCATTGGGAGCGCTTTTCGTTAAGCAGACAAGCACAGCCCTTAAATTAATTGTTGGTCCCTCCTGCCATTATATGGCATCTGAAGATAGGTTTCAGTAGCAACTGGCAACTATGAAGTATACTGATCTTAAGGATTTTTAATAACTTCAGTGGTCCCCAAAATGCCTCAAATAAGAAATACGCTGACACAAATTGCGAACTGAGTTCCAACCTTTTTTTTTAGGGGGGGGGGGGGATGGGGGGTGAAATGCACCACTTTTTACTGACGTGCACGGGGCTATTGCTAACTTCCCACAAATATTAGCAGAATAAATTCACTTAATTGGTATGAACTATGAACAGAGAACTAGCATTTTTTTTCCATAATAGCTCATTATTCTTTTGAAAGACTGATGGCCAACATACTCGTATATAGAAGTAAATTTTGGTTTTTATTTGCAAATACGTTTAGAGGGGTCACGGTTATAAAAATGTATTCCTTTTGTAGGATAAATACGGATCTGGCCCAGAATACCAATATACAATTACAAACCCTTGGCGTTCCAATTCATTGATTAGGAAATCCCCATTATTTGGAAGACGAAGACTGAAGTTTTTCTAATTTTCATCGAAAAAGTGAAATATTTTATATTCCACCGCTCTTCAATTCGTTTTAGGAACTCAAAAGTTTAGGAAGTTTCGAAAATTATAATGTTTTATTTTCTTCGTTTAATACAGTTGCATGGAACAATCTTTTGCATGTGATTCCAAAAACTTACATCCATAACAAAGAATCTTCAATATATATAATTGCAAACTAGCGCACAAAATTTTGGTAATCTTCAAAGAGTACTCCAACAGTCCAACTTTTGTTAAAGAAAATAGCAAGATGGCCTGATTCCCTTGAATTTTGTCCTGATCGTCAAAATTGTTTCTACCAGCAAGCACAACAAAGTAGGAAGCCAGCACTTTTAATATATTTTTAGAGTAATTATAGATGTTCTTGAAAGCACAGTTCTTTTATCAAATTGGTCCATAAAATTTCAAAAATATCAATTTGATTCCAGTATCACTGTGCCACCCATTTGATCCTTACATTAGGAAAATATTATTTACTCTTTTAAGTTTTACTAATTTATAATTTTAGTCCTTAATTTTTTTATATATAACAAATTAGTCATATCATCATCAATGCTAAAAAAATAAATATTCACATTCATATCCATAACATTGTACTAATAATTTCTTTGGTTTGTCGATATACAAAAAAATAATTGAAATTTATAATTTATCTTGTTTGAGCATTGTGTAAGGACTTAAATGTATAAGAGACCAAATTTATTGATTGGATACAAAAGTTAAATTAAAACATTATTAGGCTTAGATTTAATTAGATCAAATTTGATTGAATTGATTAAGATAAATTAAGATTAAAATGTAAGAAAATAAAAAAAATAAACAGAGCCTCTACATAGCGACTTAGAGCCATTATAATGGTTCTTGTTACTCAGCCATAATTTGAGAAAATTAATTTATTTACAAAATACTAGAGTAAAACATTACGTAATAACTAAAGAGGCGTTGTAACAACTCATAAAATATTGCAACTAGTCATGAGGTGTTATTTGAAACTGCTAATCATTTGTTTGTGAACTGTCCATTTGTGAAAAGTATATGGCAATAGATAGCTACTCATAATCATTTTCATTTTGAAGGAGTTTCTTTAGAAGAGATTTGAGTAATAGATGCTATGATTCTTTATAAAAACAATCAATTAATTGAAATGATTAGAGGTGCAGTGTTATGGACTATTTGAAAAGAAATGAACAGATTATATTTTCAAAATGGTTCCCAAAAAATAAGTAGAAGTGTTGAAATGTAAATTCTAAGATTAGTTTTCTTTTGGTGTCAGCATGCTTGTCCATCGCTTTGTAATGATTTATTATCGATTATGCCACAGGAAGTGCAAAATCTACCTTTACAGGTAAATCATCTGGAGGATCTAGTGGTGATGAACCAACTGGTAAGAGAAGATCATTTGTATGAAAAAGAGATTAATAGGACCATTAGCAATAGTATTTAGTTAATGGTTAATTTGGTTTAAAAACTATTGTGCAGCTTTTGTTCTGGTGGTAATTTGCTTTCTCATTTTGGTATGACTTTTGTTCTGTTTGTATTTAGCTCCGATGTTGTGTTTTTAATTATTAGGGATGTATTAGGTAGTCTTTAAGAACTTTTTCTTCTCAAAAGTATCAGATATTTGGTACTAACTGAGAATTAGAAATTTGTAATTTGGGGATTTCAATGAAATCGGTGGGCCCACTCCCACTTTAGTAAAAAAAAAAAGTCATGAGGTGTTACAACATCTCAAAACATCTCTTGAGCAAGAATTCAAGATTATAGGATAAGTATTCAACAATTATTTTTTTCACGTCATTACATAAAAGCTCACGAGCTGTTATAATGACTCAAGTCAAAGACTGATTTTTGATAAGCATAAAAAAGTCTATTAAAGAGATCGAAATTATTCTATAATCAAAATTTTACCTTAAGCTCAATCTAATTTATCTTCATTCTACCAATTTGTACCTAAGTGATCACTTACCTCTTCTTTCTTCTCTTATTTTTTTTCTTTGGTAGTTTCTTCCATATATTTTTATTTCTCAAGACTCTCTTTCGCCATCTCGTGTCTTTCCTTTTTTATAAGTTTATGTAAACACCTGAGCATGAGATATAGATATATAATATATTTACTTATATAAACACATAAATTCAAATAAATAAAATATAAGAATTTAGTTAAAATATAAAAATACCGGTCCCCAAAGTACATAACCACCCTATTTACTCCTATAATTAAACAAACAGTTCAAAATAAAAAACCTAAATAAATTCTTTGAACTTTTAAGCATATGATGCACGTGAGTTGCACGCTGTAGAACCTGACTTTCAATTCGTTTCTGCAGAACATTTTATCCCTTTAAATAGGCAGGACCAATTTCCCTTCAATAAAATTGGAAAATAATTAATTAATAGAATGTCCTGAATATATATTTTGACTTGCAGGTTGTTGCTATAAGCCTATAATGCTATTAATTTTTATGTACCTTTATTACTAATATTTCTAGGCCTACGACTATCCAGCCCAAATATATATTTTTTATTTGTTTTTGGATTCGCAATGCAGGTCCAAATCCAATATTAGTGAGCAATTTAGCAAGCGGTGTATTTCATTCCAAATTACCAATTAATCAATTGAACTATGTCCCGAGAACCTGTGATCTATATATAACTCTTTGAATCCGATAATAATTATGAATTACGAATAGAACTATCTAGAAGCGTCAGTTTTCGATCTGACTGAATTTATTCAAAGAGTAAATTGAACTATTTAAATGCAAGTGAGGAAAATTTTCCTCGTCTGTGTCACTAGTTAGGTTTAGTTTGGGTTAGACTGTACTCGACCTCCTTAATTGTATTTTCGTACGTTTTTATTTCAAATTTTATTATCAATATGAATTATATACTAATTTGTAAATTAAAATTTGTGTACCATCTTAAAAGAATACAAATATTTATTACAAAAATAAATCAGATTATATGATCAAGTATAATGTTCCATTCAGATCGAATTTGGATAAAAAAAAAATTGTTGCCTGCGTTGAATAGTTTATCATTTTTATTCAAAAATAATAATAAAATAAAAACAACTCTGTACCGACCGCCGATAGGGGTTATGTAGGGACTTGTATTTGAATTAGTCACTATTTAAAATTTCTTCGCTAACAGCAACATCTTGTTATAAAAAAGAGTCTGAAATAGTAATTAACTAAGATATCAAGATATTGATCATACAAGTAGGTAAATAGATTTGGTGATGGTAGTTAGAATAAAAAAAATAAATAAAGAATACAATAAAAGAATGAGAACATAATATAAATATAGAATGTGAGAATCAAGCTATTAAGAGCAATCTTGTAAATATAAAAATAATTTTATAAATAAAAAAAATTTAACTCAATTAACTACACAATTAACACAAACTAGTAAATTCTTCAACTAAGAGATTTTTTTTAGCAAAGTCAACATATTGAAAGATCTCAAAAAGAATGCTAAGAAAAGTTTTAGAAGACATGAGATTTTAACAGAGTTCGATACTAAGACCCGCGTCTTCAAAACTCACACCCTAAGTTATTACAAACAATGTATGAATTTGACTCTTTTACAACCAAAAGTAAGAAAAATAAGACACAACTCAAATGAATAGTAACGAAAAGAGCACTCAAGACTCAAAAAAAATTTAAAAAAATAAAAGAGAACACAAATGCTCTAGAGAATAAATACAAACTAGTTCAAAATGTACAACAAAGATTTAGCTCTAGATATAGCTTGGATTAATGAACATTGAGTTTCTAGTTGTGTTATTTACAAGAAAAATATAGGCACCCTTGATTGATCTTCGGGATTGCTAAAAGATTGCTATAGATTGAGAAGTTCATGTTAAAATAAAATATCTGAAGCAATCCCTTCATATAAAAGCACATTCAATAAGACCTATAATTTTTCATCCTATGAATTATTATAATAGCTTCTAAACCGTTATAATGACTTAGTAAAAAAATTAATTATTAACTGTCAATAATATTTTTGTCAAACTTCAAAAAGAATTATGAAACTTTATAACAGTTTGTGAAGGATAACCCGTTACGAGGCCTTGTTATATCATCTTAACAATTTGACAGATGTTGATTGTGAGTCTTGAGCTCTGAAAATGTTGCTTTTATAAAGAGTCATTGTAATAGGCACAAACCGTTCAACGTTTTTCAGCCGTTGCTAAATGATATATAGACTTGGGTAAAATTCGATAGTTTTCTGTCTTAAATTTTTTTCAAGTTTTGAGGTGAGAAGTTATAATGGCTTCTAAGCCGTTACAATGATTTAATGTGCATAAAATTTTTTCCTTGATTTTTCAACATAGAAACTAATGTTTACGATTCCAAACCTTAGATTTTGAGACTTTAATCCTTCCAAGTAACTACTAGCATCCGTCTTGATCAATTGTTAATCTTTCAAAGGTTCATACATGTTGTCTCAAAGAAATTTATAAATTTATAAATTTATTATTTTATAAATTGAAAAATAAAAATAGTAATTTAGTACAACACATCTTAACTGTCCAATCACAAAAAATGAACGATCCATAGCAAATTCAGCTACAAAATAATATCGGTCCAGTCCAATCCAACCAACTAAAAGCTTTCAACTCGAAACATTGCCTATGTAGAAAAAAAGTCTAATATTATCTAAAAAAATAAAACAAATTGAACGTTGTCTCTAAAATAATATAAGTATTTTTAGTTGTTTTTATTGTTTTTAAATTTATTAATTTAATTATAAAATAGTATAAGGATTTTTTGATAAAAATAAAATTTTAAAAATTTGTAAAAGTAACTAGTTCACCGTTGAAAGATTTGCAGGTCACTCGGACGAACAAAGAAGTGAGAGAAAAATGGAGAAATGAAAGAAAAAATAAAAATGAAATTGAATTTCAAATTCTTAATAAGGTGGGATAAAATTCAATATTTTCATGCATGCTACATCATCACTCTTCTCCATCATTGATTTTGTTTAAATCTTTTCATCTTTTTAAATCCAATAGTTCATATATAATTTTTCTCTCTCCTCACTTAAAATAAATGGGTGTGATATATTTGAGGTGAAATTTAGCTCTTTACATGATCTAATTTTTAGTATTATTTTTTAAAGATTATCACATTGAATTATAACATTATTATTATTATATACATATTTAGTGTTTAAAATAATTATATTTAAATTTTCTTAACGTAAATTTTCTATTGAATATATATATTTTTTAATTTTTTAATTATTTATTTGAGAACTATTATGGTGATTTGTGTCTTCAAGCCCAAAAAATACTTCCTGAGCCCTCTAATTTGAGTATTAAATTTTTTTATAAGTCTACGGCCAACCGAACAATGATATTTTGACATGAATAAGTATTCATAAAAATCATGTAACTTAAAAAAAAATTCTTTGCCTCAAGAAAAAAATAAAAAAATTGTATTTATTTTTCAAAATATTCAAATCATAATTGTAAAATTAATTATGTTCAAATTTTGATCTTCGGGTCGGTCCGAAATAAAAATTGACTCCGGTACCCTAGTCCAAATAAAAATTCGGTCCAGCAAGAGATTTGATTATCGGTGGCTAATTTGCGCTGAATTATGTAGGAAGAAAAAGAGGCGCTGATCCGAAAAAAAAAAAGATTCAGTCAAACTATCTGGATCGTTTTTTTTGTCCTTGCTATTCTATCAAAAAAATCATTCCAACATTCTATATCCTTTAAAAAATAATTATCGTTTTGTTAAAATAAAATATAGTATTTTGATATAACATAAATATCGGTAAAGAACAATTTTCACTTTCAACAATAAACAAAAGGGGGGTATGTGCAAGATGCCTCACAAAATTTTGAGCTGTCAAGTTGGTTTTCAAGTTTTAATTTGAATAAATATTCTCATCGAATTATTTAATTCATGAAAAATGACTCTCCAATTAATAATTACTGTATAATACCAGCTCATTTCGAATTACAAATTATCAAAAATACCCTTTTATAGATATGTATGATACTTGATATAATTATGTTTTATGAATGTTTGTTTTACATAAAATTAGTAACTATTTCAAAAAAAAATTGCACTCGACAATTTTTTTTAAAATTCATATATTTCTCTACCTTTTGGTATTGCTGAATTATTTTCATATTTTTTTCTTATTCAAATGACTTTTGTATTTTTATTCATATTGTAAAGCTCTTAGTAAACTTTTTTCAAAAATGCAAAAAGTCATTAATGATATCATGTGTAGATCCAAAACTTCCTGAAATTTTAGGATGTTAAAATTAAAGCATTTCAAGAGCTTTTATGAAAGATAAAATGTAAAATTGGGAATGCGGAAAAAAAAGTTATGAGAACGGATAAACAGAAGGAAACGGAAAGCCGTTTTTTTTTTTAAAAAAAAAACCTGATTCACTGTCGACCGCTTCTAGGAAACTGACCGGTCCACTCTGAACCGGTTCCCTTTCTGATTTTCTCCATGTCAAATTATAGGATGTTGTGCCGGACATAATTTACCCCCTCACGCCTGCAGGCATCAAATTAAAAATAACATATCGATTACTTGAATAATTGGGTATCTTAAACAGATAGTAAGGTTCATTGACTATTTCTAGTACAGGAATTAAAAATAAGAGATTAACTAATTGTATCCCAAATTTGTATTCCGATATGTACTATAACTAAAAAGTCATTGACCACTTTGAGCACGTTCTGGAATATGAACAGACCGTCTGTTTACGGACGATTATCAAAATTTTAAAATTTAAAGTCCTAAATCTTAATAATGGAGAAAAAAACCTTAATATTTAATATATCAAGTCATATTTTAAACTTAAAATTTATATTTAGATGACAATCAAGATATGAACAAGTATTTTTATATGAACCTCAATGTCTTAAAACTGAATGTCCCAAGTTTAAATAAGAGAAATACGACATCTTAATATCTAATATTATAAATTATATTTTGAGTTAAAATTTATATTTGAACGACAATCAAGATATTGACAAGTATTTATACTTAAACCTCATTCTCTTAAAACATAATGTCCTAAGTCTTAACACGTGAAATATAATATCTTAATATTTAATATTATAAGTCATATTTTGAATTTAAAATTTATATTTGAGCATCCATCCGAATATGAACAAGTCTATATACATAAAATTTAATGTGCTAAAATCAAATATTTCAAATATTAACACACAAAAAATAATATCTTAATATCCAATTTTACAAGTCATAATTTTAAAACTAAAATTTATATTTGGACGGTCATCACGAAATGAACAAGTTTGTATCCCTAAACTATAATTTTTAAAACATAAGTCAACAACAATCGTTTACTCTCCTATTTGAATATTAAAAGAGAGTTATACAATTGAATTTCTATCTTGAATAAGCTGACAACAATCAGAATCTAATGTCCACTTTTACAGAAAGGCATAATTAACCACCTGGTGAAGTCAGACTACTTACTAAATAATAGTGACTCTTTTAAAATTCTCTAGATCGTTCTATGGACAATATTCAAAGTCTTAAAAACTATCATATGATGTCTTTAATACATACTGTTATAAGTCATTTACAGCTCTAAATGAGATAAAAAAACTCAAATATTTACTCAATAAAATATAAATTAAATAATTATATTTAATGCAACAACTAATAAATGAGGTCTTAATAAATGTAACCTAAAATAATATTTTTATGTAATTTATTCGATATAAAATCTCATAAATAAAGTCTTAAAAATTTAACATTATAAATCTTATTTTAAATTTTTAATAATATATATTTCAAAAAATATTTACTGAACACTTCTAGTGCCAAATTTCTATACCTAATTATTCCCGTTTTATGACTTAACAATTAAATTTTAATACTGATCAATAAGTCATATTTAACCTTAAATGATATAAAATTTGATAATATTTTCTAAATATATATATTCTTAATATGTTAACTAAGACCTTACAATTGATAAATTTTTATTTAGTATTCTTCTTACTATCTTGTGACCTTACAAATTATATTTTTAAAAAAATAATCTCAATAAATAACAAACAATATCTTTATATCTCATATCATTAAGTCATAATATTATCAACAATATGTAATAGGTATGTAATATAAATAAATATTTTTAAAATAATCATGGCTAAAATAAGTTTAATATTTATTATAAGTAAGTCTTAGAAAAGGCGATCAGTGAGAAGAAATAATGTCACAAATTTTGACATCACCATAAGAGTGATGAAAATATATAGAAGTATAAAGAAGTTAGAAAAATACAAAAAAATTGTGAGCGAAATAAGGATCAGACGTACACGGAGCTGTATCAAAAATTAGATACGAGGGCAAAATGATGTATATAAGATAACTAAGTTTTGAGAAAGGAAGATAAAAGATTTCAACTGAGTTAAAAGGTATTAAGGATGAGACTGATAGATTTTTGGTGAAGGATGATAAGATTAAGAATAATTGGAGAAAATATTTTGATAAGTTGTTCAATGAAGAGAGTGAGAAAACTGCGATCGGGTTGGATAACTCATTTGATGACACCAACATGTGATTTATTCGGATAATTTAAGAATCTGAGATGAAAGAAATTTTAAAAAAGATGAAAACATGTAAGGCCTATTGTAGCAACAAGTGATTTGTTAGGACCTGATGATATCCTAATTGAAGTATGGAGATGTTTCGAAGATGTAGTGACTCACTAAGTTATTTAATTTTATTTTTCGATCTAATAATATATCTGATGAGTGGAGAAGAAATATATAAGTATCAATCTTTAAGAATAAAGAAGATATTCGAAATTATACTAATTATAGAGAAATTAAGGATATGAGTCATATCATAAATCTTTGAGAGAGAATGATCGATCATTGTTTAAGAAAATTAACAATCGTCTCTAAAAATCAGTTTGATTTTATGCCTGAGAGGTTTACCATGGTAACAAATTTCTTAATAAGACAACTTATAGAGAGATATCGGGAATAGAAGAACGATTTACACATGATATTTATTGATTTGAAGAAAATGTATGATAAAATATCAAGAAATATCACGTGGTGGACGCTTAAAATGAAATGAGTCCCAATAAAATACATTACTCTTATTACGGATATGTACATGAATGTTGTGATTTGTGTCAGAACAAGTGACAGCGAGTCTGGTGTATTTTCTATTAAGATAGTATTACATTAAGGGTTAGTATTGAGTTTATATATTTTCACCTTAGTGATGGATGAGATCATAAATGACATATAAAGAGACGTTCCTTGGTTCATACTCTTTGTTGACGATGCGATGCTGATTGACGAGAGGAGGATCAGAGTCGATAAGAAACTAGAGTTATGGAGATAAACTTTAGAATCAAAAAGTTTTAGACATAGTAGGACTAAAATCGAATATATAAGGTGTCAGTTCAGCAAGGACAACTCAGATGATGAAGATGTTGGCTTGGATGGACAAGTAGCACCCGGGAATGATATATTTTGATATTTGAAATCAATGTTACAGAATGACGGAGCAATCGATGAAGATATTAGTCATAGAATAAAAGCAGGATGAGTGAAAATGGAGACAAATATATGGTATGTTCCAAATAAATTAAAGATAAGTTCTACAGGACAACGATTAGCCCCGCGATAATATATGACGCAGAATGCTAGGTTATAAAAGGACAACACATCTAGAAGATGAGTGTAACTGAAATATAAATATTGCGTTGGATATGCGGCCACAAAAGAAGAGATCAAATCAGAAATTATGATATATGGGATAAACTTAAGGTAGCACCAACTCAAGAGAAGCTGGTCCAACACCGTTTGTGATGGTTTGATCATATTCAACGAAGGACTAATGAGGCACCAGTGCACAGTAGTATTCTAAATCATCCTAAAAACACAAAAAAAAAGAATAGGTCGACCAAGATTGACATGAGAGAAAATAATAAAAAAAGATTTTGAAGGAATGTAATATATCCAAAGAACTTGTTTTGAATGAGAGTATTTGGAAGACGACAATCCATGTATTAGAACCATGATTTAAGAGTTAGCGTCTAGTACTAGAGTTATAGACTTTATGTTCTTAGTTTTCCAATTTTATGATTTTAGAATTTTAAAATTTAGAATTAAGGATTTAGAAATATGCTTTATAATGTCGGTTTATTATGCTATTTTATTATTATTATTATTAGCATATCATCGATATCATTATCATTATTATTATTATCATACTATCATCATCATCATCATCATTATTATTATCATTGATATTTGAGATCTCTGATCTTATACTTTCAGATTGGATTTTATTTCTAATATACCCCAATTTATTTAGGTTTAAAAGTTTTGTTGTTGTTGTTGCCATCTTTATGAGGTACTTGATGCCAATGGTTGAAGTTTGTATGGCTGCTAGCAGAGATAAAAACAATTCGTAGGATTTCTCCTAACTATAAAAATATCCACAATCGTCTGTACTATTCCTCTCCATATTTTAATATAACTTGGTTCTACTCTAGAAAATATTTGTCTAATTAAACCCCTCGCTTCTTTGACATTCATTTTTAAGTTCTCCCTCAATCAATTCTTAACAATATCTATTATTATTCTCATAGTCATCTGATTGTGGTACGCTCTAGTAGCACTTTCATAATAAGAATGCTCGAGCAGGTTTGTTCTAATATCCCAAACATCAATTATGTTGGGTGTGGTAAATAATCTCCAAGGATAGTTTGAATCTTTGTATTTCATAACTAATTTTATTTTGATCTTATTTACTACCTCTAATTGTATATTCCGCTGAATATGAAAATCTACATTTTTGTTTTCATTTTGAATTTGGCACCGAATTGCTGACCAATACCAAATATTTCATTGATTCTAGGTGGTTGTGAAAATAAGGGTTGTCTGTATATGACATCTGTTAGTTATCACCGAACTATGCACACGGTGCTTCATTCCCCGATTAATGAATGAAGCAGATATTTACCACCGTCTAACTATTTCTTCGATATCTATCTCATCCTCAATTTTATTCATATTTAAATCTATTACATCATGGATGTGATCATCATCGACATCCATGTGCTACTCTTCTTCTTTCTTATTCTCATCCTGTATTGGAACACGAGTTGGTAGTGGCTCTCGAGCTCGAGAATGAGTTATTTCCTCAGTTCTTTTATTTGGGTGCTCCTCGGCTCAGGAGTGGATTGTTTTCTCATCTAGGACTGGGTTGCTACTTTCGGGAATACTTATCGGACACGATCATAGCGATCAAAATTAGTGATTGATTTAGAATCAACTACTAGCTCTAATATTTTGTTCTCGGAAAATTGGTATGGGGTTGTTATTTTTATAATTTTACAAATTTTCTCAAAAACTACGCTGAATAAGCTATAAAAAAAATCACCTTAATCTGTTCGGGTAGTGTTGATTCGTGCACTAATGGTTATGTTGAATTGGCTAGGGAGCAACTCCAAATCGGCATGAATCTATCTCCTCAAGTCATGAAGATTGATTGTGTCCTCGACATAAAATGTGTATGCGGCACAAATATCATAACTCACATCAGTTGAAGTGTTCATGATTTTATCTCCATGGTACACATTGATCAGTAACATGGTCGAATTTCTATAAAAAAAATAAATATAAACCTACTGTTATTGTATTTCAATTTTAAAAGAAAAAAATAACACTGTAAAATAGAAAATTACTTATAATAGATATGAGAAATGACTGGTAACACAAATCTGGACTGAATCCGTTGAAACATGGACTTTGATTTCGAAGCTCCTACAAACCTAACAATGACGAATTTGAAGAAATGGTACCAGACAGAAGAAGAAGGCAACTGGTTTTGGGTTATATATGTAAATAATTAAATATTTAGAGCTGAGTTTCAAACTCAGTCTAAAAGTCATAAAAAAATTGAATCTGAGATCAAGCTTTAAACTCAGTCTAGGATTTTTTTTCTTTTTACCAACATTAAATTTAAAAGAAAAAAGAAAAAATTGGGACCGAATTTGAAATGTGGTTCAAGAAATTGGGACCGAGTTACAAACTCGATCCAGGCTAGTGTATGTAAATTGTTTTTTTTATAAAATCTCTGTTTTTATTATTTTTAATTACTTAAAAAATATGCGTTTTTGCCCCTAAAAGCATTATTAAAAAAGAAGAGATGTATATATAGATGCAATAATTGAAGTGTATTGTTAATTTTGTATAACGTGACGAGAAAGAGTCAGGGATTTATTCTTTCTGAAACTGACAATCAACTCGTGTTATACATTATTTTTAGAAGCAAATACAACAGAATCAGAGTTGGGTTTCAGTACCCCAAATTTTATGTCACTTCTTGTCTGGCTCCTAGATTGTTATTTCAAGATCTAAATATGAAATTATATAAGGTTATGAACATATAAAAAAAACTCCTGTACATACGTCATTTAATATTGTCTTATTGTGCATTAGGTAGCTTTAGCATTTGGCTTATCCGAATAGAATATGGTTAGAATCATAAACTGAAAAAAATAATGGTCATAAAAATAAAAAAATTCATAGAGTGATAGAGTACGTACTAGCACCGAACCAAACAAAAAAAAAATCTGTCTTAATTCGTATTTCACTCTAATTATGTCGTCATTCATTTTAATATAAAAATAAATATTTCCTTGGTTGAATAAATTTTAAAAGTTCATTTGCGTTAAATTGCAAGTTTGTAACAATTATCAACATCATTTGCCTTGGTATGCTCAACTTGCAGTGCACTCCACGAGAAAAATCGGTGGGATCCACGTGACCAGTCACTCTCATTTTAGTAAATAACCATCCATGAGGCGCCAAGTGTTTGAATTTTCTTTTTCTATGTACGAACATCCAATGATCTTCGCTTCTCCTCGTACGAAACTGGCCCCACAGGACCAAATCATGAATGTGCTCCATGCGACTTTGACGAGACCATGGTCCACTAATGGGCAGTAGTAGCTTTCCACGTTATCCAATGAAGGAAAAATACCGTGCTTACTAGTCAAGCCAGTTTATCTGATCATTGTATGTTTCCTTCTTTTTTTAGAAAATTCTTTAATCGGAAATTGCTACAGGTACATAGTGTAAACGTACGTATAATTGGACTTAAACGGGAAGGAACACAATAGTGATGTATACCTAAAACATTAAGTGTCACGCCTTGATAATTTTGTTTAATAAAAAAAATATTTTGATACTAGTTTTGTTGATCTCAATAGAAAACATATTAGCTTGTAAGATCTGATTTTTTTATTAGTAACAAGATTACCCGAGATAAAGTAGCCTCGGACTATCTTTGATAGGGCAAACCCGGACCTACTTTGATAAAAATTCCCATGTGCCCTACAAAAACTCCCTCATATGACCTCTCTTCTCTCTCGCTCCCTCATCTCTTCTCACTTTTATTATAACCTAAAATTATAATGGTATTTGTATGTTAATGATGGTAATTACGTTGTAGAATCAAATATTAGCATTTATATTAATTTTATAAAATTATTTGAATTTATTTAAGGGTTTATGTAAATTTGAATCAATTATTTGAATGTAAAAAATATTATTTATCATAATTTATGATATGAATAATTTAAAAAAATTTAAAATGTTATATTGGGTTTATGGTGACTAATAAAAAAATATTAGATGTAAATTAAGATTGATGTTGTAGTAGAAATATTATGAAATTAATTAAAATATTATCTATATTAATTATGATATAGTAATTAATGTCTATATATTTGTGTAGTAGAAATATAATGCACATGTATTATAATTCTATTTTATTTTAATACATTAATGTAAAAATATGTAAATGCGTGAATATTATTTTTCAATGAAAATATAATTATATATATGGATCAATGCATCCGAATTAATTTTCAACTGGAAAAATACAAATAACATATGCGAAGAAACTTATACATAACTACATGCACATAATATTTTTAAGTTAAAAATATTCAATTAATATTTATATAAACATTAATTAATTTATCATAATTAATATAGATAGAATTTTAATTAATTCCATAATATTTCTACTACAACATAAATTTTAATTTATGTATAATATTTTTTTATTAATTACCATAAACTCAGTGTAATATTTTAAAATTTCTAAATTATTTCTATCATAAATTTTGACAAATAATATTTTTACATTCAAATAATTGGTCCAAATTTTCATAAACATTTAAATAAATTCAAGTAATTATCTTAAATTAATATAAATTGGATAGACTGGTTCTGACATCTGAATTGATTTTCATATACTGTTTAACTAAGATCATACTTTTTTGTCAACGCTATTATATATTTCATATATTATCGAACTTTAAAGAGCGTGATGAGGTTCAAAGTCTTCCTAGAGATGAACTGGTAACTTAAATAAAAACTAATTAACAAACGATAAGTGATAAGCATAGAGAACTTTGAGGCAGTCATCATACATTATTTTTCATGTATTTGAAAATTTTAATCCTTATATAATATCAATAATTAGATATATGCATCAACTAAAGCACCCATAAACATCTTGAAATATGCAAGCAACTAAAATCTTTAGTGGCAAGTAGATATGAGATTTGGGCCCATAATCCTCTGGAGAGTTTTTTTTAATCTTCAATCAGATTTCAGCGGCTTTGACAATAATATAAGCGTTTTGATATTATTAAATTAGAAACGTTAATAACTGATCGGAAGGTTCATTTTTTGTGAGTTTTTTTTTAACTCCGTAAAGGATTTTGTTTTATAAAACTTGTGGTACAAAACTCTTAGCTGGAACGAAGAACTCATCACTTCATAATTGGGTTACCACTTTGGGACACTCTGAAGTCACTTGTAGTAAAGTCAAAAAAAAAGGAA
>CAXKVV010000861.1:0-26255 GCA_964058805.1 Schoenoplectus triqueter
ATAACATTTTGATGATTTACCAAGGTGATCTGAGTGTTGACAGACCAGCCGGCAACGTAGATAAAATGCTGAGCATCATTGATTGAGGTGTAGAGATCTTCCCATAACCTGGGCTGGTGGTAGTGGCTGCCATCGGGAAGGCGGAGGTCGGGATGGAATTGACTGGAAAGGTGGGAGTTCTGGTAAAGAGTAACATGGCAGGAGGTGCGCTGCGGGAAGTAGGAGTTGCGGAGGCCCATGAAGTGCGGCAGTTGGATGCCGGCATCCCAGCTGGGATCGGCGTGCACGTCGAAGTACTGCAGTTGTGCATAAATGCTTGCCCTGTTGGTTGATAAGGAGCACATATATATAGATAGATATAAATTAATTAGTTTGTCTTTGAGTCACAAATCATTATCAGTTGGTTCCAATACAATGAGCAATCACCAATTCACCATACATACTTGTGTAACTTGCAGCCATGCTCGCTGTACAACTGGAATCGCTCCTTAATGGGTTCCCCGGACAAGAGACGGGTTGTAGAAATGGTGGCGCGGGCGACCACCTTGGCACCAACTGGGAGCTGGTTCTTGACGGAGAGCGTGAAGGTGGGAGAGGAATGCGCCACATATACCCGAAACGACTCGTTCCATACCGGGTTCTGTGGGTGGAACTCTACCTGCCTTGTGCGGGCCACACGGGCCCCACCGATGTCCAGCGTGGCGTATAACTTGCTGTGCGGCAGGTGCTCCAAATGTAGCGTCTCCTCTGTTTTTTCAATAAGCTGCCCAATTGGAATGCTGAGAATTTGTTTACTTGTGTCTCCGAAAATTAAATTGACAAAGATATGGGTACATAATATATTTTTCAAGAAAATATATCAATGTGTTTATTTATTTTATAGATTTTTTTATTAAATTAAATTTACTACTACTTTTTTTAATTCATTCTACGTTTATATTTATCTTTACGTGCAGACACAGAGGGCAGAGGCCTTTAATTTAAATTTGGATAGTGGGGAAAGGTGTGTTGTTGTGTCAAATTGGAGTCTAAATAAAATGAAGGAAAAATAAATAAATAATTACAGATATGAAGATATATATATAGATGAGAAAACCAAACCTGATGGATATGTCCACTGAGAGTTTGATGCAGGTGCTCCGCCTCAAAAACCCTCACCTCTACAATTCCATGAACAAAATTTGAAGCCTCCATCTCCATCTCCTTCTCTCTCTCTCTCTCTCCTCCTTCTCTTTCTTTGTTTGATGCTTCGCCTTTTGCAAGACTTTGAGTCTAATCCAACTAATCTCTCTCTTTCTTTTTTGTGTAAGAATTAAGTTGCATATTTATACCCCACACCCCACTCGGCCACTGACCAGCCCAAAACCACCGCGTGGAGCCTGATCCTTTGACCACGTTTTATTGGAGTAATAGTGCGAGAAGAGAAGCTGATTTTAAAAAAGCTTTACTAATATATATATGGTTATAAATAAATAATTCCACAAATCGATGTTCAACACATATATTAATATTTACATGTATGCTGTATGCATAAAAGAGGATATATTATATCTAGTTGCCGCTGGCGTTTGTACGTATTTTTCAAATATTTCTCGTGCGAATTAATTAATTAATTTAGTCCCACTATTTATTTTATTTTTAAGACTCTCATTGTACTTGAAAAATGAGCCTTCGGTATAATTAGAATATATGGACACGCCTAAACTCATATGATGAATATAAAAGTTTCTTCATTATATATATATATATACATACATAGATGTGTTATGGTACTTTATAAAGCAAAAAAAATCATATTACTTTGAGGTGAGATTTAATATCTCGATGTCTCAAATGGTCAATTTAAGTCGCTCAATAATTTCTTCATGTCAAAATCATTTATGATATTTTGAGCTTTCTAACTATTTTTAAAATCAACCCTATTTAACATAAGAAAATAGCTTACTTCAGAGCTGATTTAAAAAATAGCAAGAAAATTTAAAAAAATATGAAATTTAATATCCCACAAAAATTTTAACATGAAAAATTATTGAGCAACTTAAATTGATCATTTGAGACCTCGAGATATTAAATCTCATTCTAAAATAATATAATTTTTTTACTTTGTAAAGTATCATAACACATCATCTATATAGATTGAAAGTAAAAAAATATAATTTTTAAGTATAAATTAGATAATATAAATTAGTATAATATAATTTTTTTACTTTACCAGTCAAATTCTTTATATGAAAATCTTGTGGGATGTAAAAATTTGGAGTGTTTTGAGATTTTTTAAGTTACCGTTTTTAATTTTTAAAAATGATGTTCAAATATTAAATATTTTATTATTATTTTTAGAGATGATTTTTAAAAATTAAAAACGATGACTTAAAAAACTCAAAATACTCCAAATTTTTGCATCCCATAAGATTTTCATATAAAGAATTTAATGAGCATGATAAATTAAAATTTAAAGATAATTTTATATATTTTTTGAGTTAAACTCACAAAAAACCTCCGTTATCTTTACTATATATATATATATATATTACCGAGAAGTACTATATATAAATTTCGCTTTTCACGTAATGTGTGATAGCTGTCAATTACTTTGTTAAATTCAAATAGGTGAGCGTTAATTTTAATTTTGATTCAAATAGGTGAGCGTTAAAATGAGTGTGTATTTTAGTAATTTCGAATAATAAATCCAAAAATTCGATAATGTTTGTCGACAGTTATAAAAAGTATTTTTATTTTGGATAAAAATGTACAACTTTTCTATCTACATTTAATGTTCGTTTCTGGTCATTCGCGTGCCTAATAGAGTCCAATGTTCCTTTCGTTCGAAATGAACGTGTATTAATTATAGATTTGTGATAGGGTATAATAATCAGTTAACACATATCTGTATTATTGATTTCTCACAGACACTATCTTACTGTAATCTCTTTTTATTTTGATTAATATGATTACATAGCAAGCTATTGGCTTGCTACTTCAAAAAAAATGAAATTAATGTGCGTTTTTTTAAAAAAAAAAAGTTGCACAATAATTTTAAATATTTATTTATACTAATTTGACTGGTAAAAGGCATAAATCAGTTGTTTTAGACTGAAAGTTGGTAGGTATATTGTTCTATTCAAAAGATCGGATGCTTGACTGGACCAAATATATATCATATATGAACCAGAGAAGTAACTATATCCAGGACAGGTACATCTAGAACATCGTTAACTGTAGCTTAGATATCAAAATTAGACATATTTTTTTAATTAGATGGACCTTCTCTATTGATCTAGAACTTAGAATTTTACTAAGGTGGGACCATAAATACAGAGAATTCAGAGAATGCAAGCGTTATCCGGAATGAATGGACGTAAAGCATATGTAAGTGGTTTTTCAAGTCCACCATCGAATTTCTGGTAAGTTCCAATTGCTTGAGTCTGCATTTGCGGAAAGAAGAGTCTGCTAAAATGTGTCTTCCATGAATGCACAAGCCTCCACCAGGTGCTTTGTCATTGAAGAATGCCATTTCAAATCAGAGATAGAAGCTGCCAATTTCTAGTCTAGTCGATCAGAGTCAAGGAGCAGAACAGAAAGATACTGACAATGGCAATGGACCCCAGAAGAGAAGAACAACTACAGAAAAGCACTATTTAATTACTAGAATTTTCAATGGATGTAAGCGTCTCAGGTAAATCTATGCATGGGGCTTTCTCTCCCTTATCTGGCTGTTTCAAACAAGAGGTGCTGGAAAAGTTAGTAAAGCGAAGAAATGTATTCGAAGGAACTGAGAACTTGCAAGGCGCACCAAAACTACTACATGTAAATGTACTGAATGATATGATTTTTGTTCCAAAAATATTTAACTTTCTTGGTGACTCATCTTAATTCTTAAATATAAAAAATGAATCCGAATTACTTTATGTACTTCTTGTCCCTGGTTTTTTTTCTCCACCTATAAAATGAATTTAAATTTATACATAAACGATTTTTTATACTATTTTCTTATAAACAGCTGCTTGCTTTCGTGTGAAAATTTTCTAATTTTATGCATAGAAAGAGTAAAATTAGCGTACTTCTAAGAGTATAACGTCCTTCCACTCGAAAGTATAATAAATTATTTTTTTGTTTTGATTTATTATGTTCATTAAATTCTTCATATAAAAATCTTGTGGGATATAAAAATTTGGGGTGTTTTGATTTTTTAAGTCACTGTTTTTCATTTTTGAAAATAAACTCTAAAAATAATAATAAATATTTAATGTTTGTACATCATTTTCAAAAATAAAAAGCAGTAAATTAAAAAATTCAAAACAGCTCAAATTTTTGTATCACCATAAGATTTTCATATGAACAATTTAATGAGCATTATAAATTAAAATTTAAACATTATTTTGATGTATTTTTTAAATTAGAAACATAAAAGATCTATATGCTTCTAGAAGTATGTTAATTTTGTTATATATAAATATATATATAGAGAGGGTAAAGTTGGTGTGAGTTTAAACTCACGACTGTCTTTTGTAAGTTTGACTCAAAAATATATTAAATCATTTTTAAATTTTAATTTATCATACTCATTAAATTCTTCATTTGAAAATTTTGTGGAGTATAAAAATTTTAAATATTTTGAGTTTTTTAAGTCATTATTTTTACTATATATATTCATATTTTTGTCGAAAATATGCACAAAAAATATGATTATATTGAATATATGGGAAACAGATAATCATTTTAAAAAACAACGATCAAACCAATGACCCACCAATTCGACCATTTAATCATTGACCCAAAACTTTGTTCAGTTATATAAGTCCGAACGAGTTATAACAATATTAATTGCGATTATTCATATGCCATATTTTATTAAGAGTGTATTTGGATGGTGTAAAATAACATTGTTCTGAGGATAGCAGTACTGTTTTCGGGTTAGCAACCATTCAAATACAAAATTAAAATTGAGAATAGCAGTAGAACAATGCTAATCCGCTAATCCATAGAAAACTTTGGGTTAGCGGATTAGCGTTCATGAGAGTCGTGAAAATAATAAAAAATATTTTTCTCTTTTATATTAATATGGAGTAGTATTAAATAAATATTATTATTAAATAAAATACTAAAAATAATTAATTATTTTAACTATTCTTTCCACTGTTCTCACATTTCTATTCAAATAATATTTTACTAACTCAGAATAATAAAAATTAACATCCTTTTCATATTTTTTAAAATATCACTGAGCTTATAATATTCTTAATTACTAACTCAAATAGTATTATTCTTATACTGATCCTTTCACTGTCCAATCACCCCGTAAGAGTAGCGATCTATTAAAATGTACACACAGCAGAAAGGACGAAGTTGCAAGAATCCAAGGGATATGGCACTATCATTTTCGACACTTGTCGCATACAAAAGGGACATAGATCGACTCTATAGTACGTCTTATCATTGAATCAGTTGGACTCCGCTATTAATGAATAATAATATATAACGCAGCAGTTTGCAATTTTCCATATCACATAGTCACTTGTTCGTACGTTACGTAAGCATTATTACTCATCGACTTTTTTGACAGATAAGCATAAATAGGACTCATATCGTCACTTGTGAAAAACTGACACGAAATATGATTTATTAATTCAAGTTGCGACATGCAACGCGCAAAGACCGACCAATTCCATATTGAAACGTAGAAAAACATAAATCCAGCAAACCAGGTTCTTTACAATAAACAACAGCTACATTTTTACATAGGCTAATTATTTAAGCTATATTTTAACATTGAGTAATGCTTTAAATGATCTATTTTATAGTGGCTTTTTCAAATAATATATTCTATCAAGTTATAATATAATCTCTATGTGCTCCACCTATTAGGAAAGAAATTGCGTACAAATACATTAAAGTTATATATATATATATTTAGTTTATTCAATTTTTTTATCATTTATAGTTTCATTTTAATACATAGAAATGTGAACAATATATTTTTCTTATTTATCTATATTATAATCATTGTGTTAGAACCTATATGACACAGACGATGTTGAAAGAATAACATAAATTTATAAAAATAATATTTTAATTTGTTCGAATTATGCATCACTTGAAGGCTCATTTCAACACATAAAATCACCAAAATATAGAGAATTGCACACAAAAAATGAATGTAAATCATTAAAAACTATATTTATTTTAGTAGTTTATTTAAGTTTTCTATCATTTGTATCCTCATTTCGACACATAGAATCACCAAAATGCACAAAATTCTTTTTAATGAGGTCCCTTATTCATTTGTATTATAATAATTTTGTTCTCAAACTTTTATGACACCAATGACGTGGATAGATTA
Organism: Schoenoplectus triqueter; assembly: GCA_964058805.1. Classification (NCBI taxonomy): domain Eukaryota; kingdom Viridiplantae; phylum Streptophyta; class Magnoliopsida; order Poales; family Cyperaceae; genus Schoenoplectus; species Schoenoplectus triqueter. The sequence continues at coordinate 6,341 of CAXKVV010000861.1, forward strand.
ACAGAAATGCATAAAAATAGTATTTTTAATTTATTTGACTTTGTATCATTTTAAGTCTAATTTTAACAAATAAAATGATCAAAATACACTAAATTATTTAAATAATGTATTCTATAAATTTATATTATAATATTTACATGCATGAACTGTTAGGAGACAAATTACGTAAAAAATGAATAAGAATATATTAAGAATTGTACTTCTTCTCTTACTTCATTCAAGTTTTCTATCATTTATAACCTCATTTCAATTTTTAGTTCATGAAATCGCCAAAATGCAGAATATTGTATTGAATGATCTCTCATTTTTATTTATATTATAATCATTATAGTTTCAAACCTTTATGATATAGATGTCATAAAAAGATTAACATAAATATATAAAAATAGTATTTCAGTTTATTCAAATTTTGTATAATATGAAGTCTCATTTTAAATAATAAAATCATCAAAATACACAAAATTATTTTCAATAATATATTCTATGAGTTTATATATTATAATCTTTGCGTGCACAATCTGTTAGGACACAAACTAAACAAAAAGATAAAAATAAATACATTAAAATTGTACTTTTTCAATTAATTTATTCAAGTTTTATATCATTTATAGTTTTATTTCTACACATAAAATTATCAAAATGCACAAAGTACAATTGAATGATCCCCCTATTTTTTATATTATAATAATTATTTTTTTAACCTTTATGACACAGATGATGTTGAAAGATTAACACAAATGCATCAAAGTAGTATTTAAATTTATTTGAATTTTGTATCATTTGAAGCTATATTTTAAATCATAAAATCATCAAAATATATAAAATTATTTTAAATGATGTATATGAATTTATACATAATCTCTGTGTGTTTGATCCATTATGACATTAATTGCGCACAAAAATAAATATAAATGTATTAAAAATTATATTTTTCTCTTAGTTTATTTAATTTTTTTATCATTTGTAGCCTAATTTTAACACATAAAATCACCCAAATGCAAATGAATGATCTCCGGCCTATTCGTTTAACAAATATATATAGGTGTTCCGTTTAACAAATTTATAATTGTCATTAATAATTATATCAATCATTCAACTTTTATATTACAGATGGATTCAAAATCTTAGACAGCTTCTAGGGCTGATAAAAAAAATTATGTTTCGTTTAATAATTATATATATATTTTTTAATAAACATGATGTTTTATTTAACAAATATATATCAACCATTAATAGTTATTTATGTATTCAGATTTTATAACCCACGTGGGTGTACATAGGAAGAAAATGTTATAACGAGAAATTGGATTTACGCAGATCATTTTCATTATTTTTTATTTTCTTTGTCGGGTACAATACTCTTTTTATGAATATTTTTCGAAATGAATGGCTTGCTTTTGGGCCCCTCTCTCTCTCTCTCTCTCTCTCTCTATCTGGAGGCTGGAGCAGAGCAACAAGGAAGTTTCTGACTTCCAAGCTAACAAGAGGATACGATATCTTTGGTTTTACTCCTAAAAATGTAAACATAGTGTGAAACAAGGGCGTTGCTACCAAACCCAGGAGGCCTTCTAGAGGCGCTAATGAGGAGAAGTGAGAATATAATTCTTATCCTTCGGCCTGTTATATTTTAAGTGACCTAGGAACATGGGGGGAAATAGAATAGAAAAGCTCTATAAAAACAAAAAGAACAAATTGCTTTTCTCTTCATACAACCGGTTACTGAGTTTAAATAATTTTGATGTAAGCTTTATGAGTACTGTTAAAGTGAAATGAATTCATCTCTTGCAGAATCATAATGTGAAGTGAAAAGGCATAAGAAAACTCAAAACTAATATCAGGCTCATTTCTGTTTCTGATGAAGTAAAAAGATAGCTGAGAAGCCACAATACAAAACCCTTACGAGTTCTATGATTTCCATTACCAATTTCCATCTAAAGTTAGAGGTTGCAATAAAGCAGGTCAAATCAAATATCTATACATGGATAAATTTAAATATCGTTCATTTATACTTTCATGGGAAAAATTGTAAATAAAGCAGGTCAAATCAAATATCTATACATGGATAGATTTAGATATCGTTCATTTATACTTTCATGGGCAAAATTGTAATTTACACTTTTGTATTCATAATTGAAAACCGAAACCAAACATCACCAAGTTGGGAGTTAGGCGGGTCCAGTCTGCACAATTGACCCACTAACATATTTGAGTTAAGAGATGTATAGCCCTACAGGCATGGCTGCATGGCTGTAGGGCTGTCAATGGATTTTTTTGATCTATATCGTATCTGATAAGACGGATATGAGTAAAATTTTATTTTCGTTAAGTCATCAGATATAGGTATGGGTAAGAAAAAATTTTCATTAACTTATCGGGTATGAATATGAGTAAGGGGTTTTCGTTACCCGTTATCCATTGGATAAATTATATAAATATATATATAGATAAATATATATAAATACAATTATTTTATATTTTTAATAAATATATATAGTTAAATTATATAAATATATATAGTAATTAGTATATATTTTTTATGATAATTGACATGAAAAAATTATATGATTTTTGTTATATCTAAAATATTAATTATTATTGCACTTTATTAGTATATTTATTTAATACTATTTATTTATCTAAATTATATAATTTTTTTCATTGAATTATTTTTATTTTTACCCGTTATCTACTGTTACCCGTTCGTTACTCAAAATTTTTAATAGGTATGGATAATTTTTTTTTAATGGATATAGATATGAAAATACCTCCATCGTACCCTACCCTACCCATTGAAGGCGCGCGCCACGGGCATGTAAGGTTTGACATAACAAGTTGGTCCGAGAATTCCCACTCCACCTAGGGGTGTAAACGGAGTGGATATGCTACATTCAGCTCCATATTTAAAGGTTACAAGTAAATATATCATCGTATCATATTCGTAAAAAATAATGCAAATATGAATTTAATTTTGGACCTTATTATCCATATTTGAAATAAAATATTATTTACAAAATAATATTAGTTATCAAAAATTTTATTTATATACAATATTATTGTTATTAATGTTAATAAATATATGCATTATAAATAATTACTATTAATAAAATACTTATTTTCAATATATATGCACAATATTAGTAATATATTAAGTTTTATTTCATATCCATCACAAATTTTGTATGCTTTTGTATTCGTATTCATTTAAAACGGATTTGAATTTGGATTTTAATATCCATTTAATATCCATAACTATATCCGTATCTGTCAAATAAGAATCGGATATAAATATGATTTCATCACTATTTATTCCAAATCCGTTCCATTTACAACCCTATCTCCACCCCCTACGAGACAAATATTTCTATCCCTGAAATGTGTTACTGAAAGCAATACTGGCACTGTCCAGTTCTGTTATGGGTTGCCTACTGGCTTATCAGCCAAAAAACAGAAAAAGAAGGGTTAGCTCGTGGGCTCCTCAATGGAGATTTTTTTTTAGTAAATGAAAAAGAAAAAAACATCAAAACTGGTCAAAAAGAAAAGAATTTTTGCAGCCATAGTCTAGACCGAGTTTCAAACTCGGTTTCAGATGACAGGACCGAGTTTGAAACTCGGTCCCAGGTTTTTTTTTTTTTACGTTTGTGTGTATTTGAAAATTACAGGCTGTGACTGAGTTTAAAACTCGATCCAGCTTCTTTGAACTGAGTTTTAAACTCAGTCCCAGCTTCCTGCTAATATATAGGAACACTCAGTTCCTTTCTTCTTCATCTTCTTTCAGCCAACCATTTTCTCAAAATCATTATTGTTACTGCTGCAAGAGCTTTCAACTGAATTTTTTTTTCGACAGATCCAGAGCCGATCCATATTCACCACTCTCGTCTCACTAATATTGTAAGTTTTTTTTTCTATTTGGGCTATTATTTTTTGCTCTAAAATTAAAATACACTAACAATACGGTTTATTGTTCATATTGTAGAAACGAAAATGTTGTTGATCAATGTGTATCACGGAGGTCAAATCATGAACACTTCAACTGGCGTGGGTTACGACATTCATGCTGCGTGCATATTTTCTACCGACGAGACAATAAATCTTCGTGACTTGAAGAGACAGATTCATACTGGTTTGGAGTTGCTTCCTAGTCAAATCACTATCAGCATTAGTGCACAGATCAATACTGCACCAGCAGCTTCGGGTGGTTTTTTATAGCTTATTTGGGATTGTTTCTGATGAAATTTGAGGAATGATTAAAACAACAGCTCTGTACCAATTACCCCAGTATAAAACACTGGAGCTAGTAGTTAAATCTAAACCAATATCTGGATCTAAAAACTATGATCAGACCAGTATTCCTGGAAGTAGTAATCCAGTCATGGCTGAGGAAATAACCCACTCTCGAGCTCAGAAGCAGTGATCATCCCGTGCTCCGGTATAAAATATGAATGTGGATGTGGATGAGGATAACGAAGAGGAAGAATGGCACCTGGATGTCGAGGAGGATGAAATTGAGGATGCGATGGATGTCGAAGAAATAGTTAAAGAGTAGCAAATGTTTGTTCCTTTTATTAATCGAGGTATGAAGCACCCGTGTACATAATTTACTGATAATACGCCTATATCGTATGCATACGAGCCTTATTTTCGCAAACCACCTAGAATTGATGAACAATTTGGTGTTGGTCAGCAATTTCGTATAAAATCAGAGTTGAAAGTGAAAATCGTTGATTTTCATGTTGAACAGAATATAAAATTGGAGGTAACAAATAACAGCAAATCAAAGTTAGTAATGAAGTGTAAAGATTCTAAATATCCATGGAGGATGTATGCTACACCCAATATAACGGGTATTTAGGAGATCAGAATAAATCCGCTCGAGCACTCTTATTTTGGCAGTGTTACTAGAGCGGACCACAGTCAATTGACTTCCAGACTAATAGCAGATATTGTTCAGAATCGGTTGAGAGAGAACTTAGAAATGACAGTTAAAGAAGCAAGGGGATTGGTAAAATAAAAGTTCCCTACAGTACAATCGGGTTATAATAAATTAAGGAGATGAAGAGAACTTGCAATTGTAGACCTCTTTGGTAGTTGGGAGAGAACATACGAGATGCTTCTGTCTCTACTAACAACCATATAAAGTTTCATATATGGCACAAAATACATCATAGAGATATCGCCTTCAATAAAGTTCGGTGTTGAAATTTTCGATCGTGTTGCATGGGCATTTGGTCCATGTATTGCAGCATGGTCTTACTTATGACCAGTCTTAACTATCGATGCAGGATTTTCATCCGGTCGGTATGCCGGTAAACTATTTATAGCATATGGTTATGATGCGGAGCAGCAACTATTGTCACTTGCATTTGCTGTCATAGTACGTGAGGAAAGTGTGACAAATTGAGGTTGGTTTATGCAGTGGGTGCGTAAAAAAGTTGTCGGTCCTGATAAAATTACTGTTATCTCATATCAACATTTAGGTATAAGGACGGTATTTGAGAGACCAGATTTTGAATGGCAAGAATCAGCAGGCGAGGCTATTCGCCGTTATTGCACTCAACACATTGGACAAAATGTGTATAAAAACTGTCATATGAAAGGAATAAAAGCTATTTCAAATAAGATGCAAGACATAAGAAAAAACCATGGAGGTGCGATGAATATATGAAAAAAATTAATAATATTAGACCGGCATCCTATAAATTTGTTAAAAAATCAGGAATCATGCAAGAAAATCTCCGAACGGAACAAATGTCCAACAGAAGGACACGAAATAACAGAAACCGCAATAACCAACCCATCACAGCTGAGGAAGTGTCAGACGAAGAATTTCATTACGAGGAGTTCCCGGAGCAAGTGACTGCATTACATCAAGAAAGATAGGCACAACATCTAGACGGCGGTCTCAATCGCTGGGGAATAATGACAAGCAACGGTTCAGAATCATTGAACTGTTGGGATTCGGAATGCCCAAATCCCATTAATGCTCAAGCTGCGGAAAGACCGTAGAACAAAAATTTTACTTCTACTTAAGTTAGGGATTAAAGTATGTCGGATAATAACCGAGAGTTACAGACATTTAATCCTTTACAAAAGACGGTAAAATATTATTTTACTTCTAACTTAAGCTTAGGGTTAAAGTGATGTGTCGGATGATTACCGAGAGATACACACCTCTTTAAACCTTTATTGATCTACTCCATGATTGATTTCTAAAATATTAATCTACTTAACAATTAAATAGATTAATATAAGATGTTATACCTCGGTTCCAAATTTTAATTGGAATGAAAATCGGCTTGTCTCGGAGCACCAAACGTCTGATGCCTCTGTAGGTTATCCACCAGGACTGACCAGAGAGCGGTTTATTTCTTTTGCCAGAAATACTGTAAACCGCGGTTTTTCGCAAAAACACTATTCACCCGAGAAAAGACGAAATAGTACTATTCACGACTCGCAGTAATTCTGTTTCACAAATGTGCAGAAATACCGCAACTTTCGTAAAAACACTATTCACCGATCCCGTGAATTCTGAAACAACCGTATACCGGGAGAGAGAAAGTAGAACTGATTTGGTGGAAGTTTCTCTCTCACCCTACCCCTCTATTTATAGAAAAAATGGAATTGACAAATTACCAAAATGCCCTCGTGAATAGTAAGGAGGTTTCAAAGTGAAAAGACCAAAATACCCTTAAAGTTCATTCAATTTACCAAAACGCCATTGGGCTTTTTGGCCAAATTACCGAAATACCCTTGGGCTTTTGGACAAATTACCAAAATACCCTTGGAGGTCATCATGGGCCTTTTTGGGCTTTTCGGATTTTGGGCTTTTTTGGGCTTTTCTGATTTTTGGGCTTTTAATTATTAATTAAGACTTTAATTATAAATGGGCTTTGGCCCATAATTCAAATCCATAATTAACATTTTAAAATCCAAATCAAATATATATAATTGTCATCTACAATTATATTTTTCTCGGTTGTTGTTTCGGCGAATTTATACGACGTGTCCAACACGTTATAAATTCAATCTGATTTTTGCTTCTTGTCATCTCTATGACAAATATAATTATATCATATATAATTAATTATAACCATCTTATTATTAATTATAAACAATTCATAATTAATCAATAAGATTCTCCGATTAACTCCTATACGGTGTGACCCGACAGGATCCGTGTTATGTTGGTAAATAGAGTTAAAACCGTTTTAACTTCTATAATCATAGGAGGCATCTGGCAGAATGCACTATGACCATCCAATTACACAGATGATGATGTACTGTACAATATCATGATCCAGTAAACTATTTACTTGTGTTTAATTCTTTTGTCTCATAGCTATCAGATCAGTTTCAAGGTAGGTATGTGTCATCCTTGCAAACTTAATCTTTTCTTGATCCTGAGTAAATAATCAAATATAATTACTCTTGTAATTATACTGCTAGCAGATAATCTTACTCTATCAAGGGGCCCAGTGATGCTATAACTCGTATAAAAATACGAGGGACAATAGTACTTTTGGCAAACCATCTCTTCCTCCGCATAAGTTATGTATACCGAAGAGCTACCTTTATAGCCACCTTTTACGGATAACGTTTGGTAGAAATCACACACATACATATCCTATGTAGGAAAGATGAATACCTCATACTTTAGAATTTAATACTGAACGAAAACATTAATGACACGAACACAATTCCATTTAATGTTTCATTCGGGGTCTATCAAATACGATGTTCCTTGAACATCTATCTATGTGATTAAAATGACAACTCTTTGTCTATGGTCTGTAAAACTTGACCATCATTTAATCCACATACTAACCTGATAACGGTTAATTAGTGTTCCTGCTAATTACCTTGGTTAGTGACTTTTAAGAGTATATTCTATATTATGAAGTTTCACAATTCCAGTCATGAACTCGGAATGATTCATAAATTCAATAATACTCAAGGAAACAAAATATCATTTAAATATCCAATTCATGAACAAAGCTTTATATAACAAATTTATCGTATTATTGACTTCAAGATTATTACAAACTAACATGAACAACGTGTTCAGAATCGCTAGACAACTTCCGATATGTGCTATTGTTGAGAATACGTAGCACAAATGTCTTGAGTGGTTCTATAAATAATTTAGATTACCAGTCTGTTTATGTTTTGTATCATTATATTTGCGAGAACAATTGGATTTTAATTATTTTTGTAATATTTTAATTTGTTTCACATTATTTTAGAATAATATATTAATCGTGCTTATATTTGACTTTGTAAACCTTTATTTTAATTTTTGTTATAATATTTTAGATCAATTTATTAACTATTGTACTTTGTTTTCAATATAATACACAAACGTAAAAAATTTCGGTCCAGGCTACAGCTGCAAAAGTTTAGCTCTTTTTTGTCAGTTTCGGTGTTTTTTTTTCTTTTACTAAAAAAAAATCTCTCCTCAATGGGTATCAGATGATGAATCTTTCAAAAGGATTGGATATTTTCCTTCTTTCTGACAATCAAATACAACTATGTTTCACAAAATTTAAACCCTGTACAACTTGATCAGTAGAAAATAATATGTTTATACATCTGTTCTTGACGTAGCTAGGTTAGGAAGCTGTTGATATGTACCCCAATTCGGTTCACACCCATTGAGCCGCATCTGCTTGTACACCTCATAAGCATCTTCGATCTGACCTGATGACCCATACCCATTAATAAGCGAATTGTAGGTAAATACAGTAGGCTTGAGTCCTCTCTTTTGCATTTCTTCGTACAGCTCCTTGGCATCAGTATAGAGACCCACTTTCCCAAAGTGGAGAATCAGTGTATTATATGTATACAAATCTGGTGAAATCCCTTTCTCTTTCATTTCATTTAACAGCGCCATGGCCTCATCTAGACGTCGTGATTTTCCAAGACCGTTTATCATCAGATTATAGGCAATGACATCAGGTTCAAGACCCATTAACCCAATTTGATTGAAATAAGAGAGAGCCTCGTCTGTTTCCCCCGCTCTGCAGAGTATGTCTAATATAATAGTGTACGACTGGACGTCAGGTTTTATCCGCTCTTCCTCCATTTGTTGAAAAATATACCGGGCCTTCTCAACTAAACCCGATTTTCTAAATCCACTTAGGAGAATGTTGTATATTGCACAATTGGGTTTGCACCCCTGAGCTACCATTTCATTTAACAAATTCTCAGCCTCTTCAAATTGACCTGATTCCATAAGCCCATCGATCAACGGGCCATACGTGCAAGGTGTTGGAGCCAAATCCTCTCTGATCAATTTTTGGTAAAAGCCAACGGCTTTATTGACATCTCCTGATCTGACAAGGTTAGAAATGACAATGTTGTAAACCACAACGGTCACTTCACATCCTCCAAACTGCATCTCCTCATATAACTCTAGCATTTCATCAGTTTTCATCGACTTACCCAGAGAGTCTAATAGAGCATTGTATGTGTAAACATCTGGGTTAAATCCAGCACCTTTCATTTCCACAAACACATTCTGTGAAATAGCTATCAAGTTTGACTCAAGGAGGCCAGTGATAAGTGAACTGTATGATTCGGCTGTTGGATAGATACCATAGCCCTTGAAGCGGTAAAATAACTTGTGTGCAAGTAGAGGTCTCTTTTGCTTGCAAATGCGCATGATCAAAGGACCCAGGAAGAAATCATTTTGAAATATACCCTTTTTCACGGCAACTAAAGCAAAACGGATGGATTTATCAACCCCGGCCTTGTTGATTATTCCTCCCATAAGATTTTCCAAGGAGGACCTGTCCATGCGTTTATTTTCAATGATGTATTTTGAAAATATCCTCATCGTCTCACCTACAAGGCCCATTCTAACAAAAACAGGAATCACAGTACACAAAATTGTGAAATCAGGGTGCAAAACCTTTCTCATTTGATGGAAAAGCCAGAAAGATGTATCAAATCTATCCTCTTTAAACAAACCATGTATCAAAGTATTATAAGAGAGAATGTCTGGCAGGCAATATCCTCTCTCGGACATTTCATAGAACACCTTCAATGCATAGTTGACCTCACCATTTTTACACAAACAATCAAGAAATGTGTTGTATGTTATGAGGTCAGGAGAGAAATTTGGGGATTTTTGTACTGAAGTTATTTCCTCAAATAGGTTTATAGCCTCTTTCATCCTCCCTTCTTTTCCCAAACCAGCTAGCAGCACATTATAGGTTGAAACAACAGGTTTCAGACCCAGTACATCCTTCATAATATTGAAAATGCGCCAAGCCTCCTGTTCACGTCCAGCTTTGTAAAGTGTGCTGATTATAGAATTAACTGTGAATGTATGAGGCCGGTGCCCTCTCTGGAGCATTTCCTCAAACAGCTTTAGACCTGTGTCAGTTTTTCCTGCCTTACTGCAACACTTGATCATCACGTTGTAAGAAATGGAATCAGGGCTAGACCCAATTTCAAGCAATTCTCCTAGAATAATTTTAGCCTGAGTAAGCATGCCAGACTCAGCCAGACCCACCAAACATGCATTGCATGCTATTAAGTTGGGTGCAATTCCTCTCTCTTTCATGGAATTATAAGTTGCAAGTGCTCGGTTGGCATCTCCCAATTTGCGATAATAATAAATAAATAATACAAATGAGCTGACATCCGGTTTTGGGCCATGAGTTTCCATATGACCAAAAAGCCTCCGAGCTTTTTCTACCTCATTTCTTTCAAGGTGGCCTTGAATTAATGCATTATAAGTATATTGGTTTGGTGAAACACCTCTCTCTTGCATGGAATCAAGCATGACAAATGCATCCTCCATCCTGCCAACTCTACAAAGGGCATCAATGTAAGTTGTATATGAAACCACATCAGGTTCATACCCATCTAATATCATCTCATCCCAGAAAGCCTGGAGAGAGTGGAGATCTCCATCTTCTCTGAATTTATCAAGTAAGGTATTGTATGTCACCTTATAAGGCTTCCAATCCATTTCTTTCATCTCCAAAAACAATCTCTTTGCTTCTTCAGCACGACCCGCTTTGCACAGAATCTCCATGAGAACTGTGTAAGCCACTACATCAGGTTTGCAACCTGCATCACCCATTTTATGGAAAACTCTACAAGCGAGATCAACTTCACCTTCCTGGCCAAGGATCTTAATAATGATCGTGAAGGTGTACACGTTTGGTCTGAGACCCAAACTCTCCATGTCATGCAAAAGCCTCATCGCCATTTCAGTGTCTCTCCTCTTTCCCAAAGCTGATATCAGGGACGCATACGTCTTATAAGTGGGAATAATTTCGTCAGAAACCATGCGGTTGTACACTTCCACTGCTTGCCTGACGAACCCTGCTTGGAGAAGGAAATGTATCAATCCATTATAGGAGAAGGCGTTTAGGTTAAAACCGGCATCTTTCATCCTCTGAAGTGCGAAAGGCGCCGCCTTCAAGCCGCCTTTTACAGAAAGACCCTTGAAAATGCTCAAAAATGTCATGGGGCTCCTGTTCACTACCTGCTTTTGCATTAAGCCAAAGACCTCAACCATCTCCGGAATGTTACCATGGGTTTGCAAGAGCTCCAGCATGTAATTGCACGACTCAGTGGTATGCACGGTAATTGGTTGGCTGGCGATTGATTTGAAGACAGATAGAGCTTCAATTGGGTCGGGAATTGAGCGAAGCAGTGGGACCACATTGTCGGAAGTCACCTCAGACAGAAGTTTCTCCCTGAAATGTGAGCTATTGGAGCTCGTCGCGCGCAACCTCCAACAGCCTGAGTGGGGATCGTTTGATCTGAACCGGAGGGTGATAATTCTGGAAGGAGAAACTCTGCGAGTCGGGAGCTTTCTCCCGTGTAAAGAAGGGAAATCGGTGAAAGAACAGAGCTCCATGTACAGTTGCCCCGCCAATGGATGTAAAAGAGGTGAGAATCGAAAGAATTGATTAGAGGGAAATGAGATTGAGGTTTCGTATCGGATTTTCTTCTCTCTTCATCTTCTTCATTGCGAGTTCTAGCAAAGTAACGTTGACACTTGAGAGTGCGAGTTGCTCACTTGTGTTCCGAGGACATGAGATGAAGATATTATACACGAGATATTTTTTGTGCCTCGTGTAAATTGATATTTTTCTGCTCACTTATTTATCTTCTTCTATTAAAAAAATGTTATGTGGTCAGGGTTAAAATATCTTAATTTTCTGTGTTTCAATTACATCGTTATTTTAAAAAAAATAATAATTCAAATTAAAAAATAAAATCATCAAATTTAATTTAAGTCACATTACATATAAAAAATACATGATTAATTTTGGATATTAATTTTATAATTTATTAATTCACATAAAATAAATAATAAATAATATTTTGTGTAAGGAAAAAGTAGAAGATCAAATATTATGATTTTATTTTTATATTTTAATTTTAAATTTTGAGTTATTAGAAATTTAAAAGAGGATATGATTGAGAAGAAAAAAAATGAAGCATTTGAATCTTCTTCATATATATAATATATAGTGAAAAAGTTTGATTATAATACTATATGTAGTATGGATAGTCCATATGCTATATATTATTTCTCTGTTTTTAAAATTCAAAATAATTTTTGTATAAAAATCTAGTTGTAGATAAAATTTATATTTTTAAATTATTTTTACTATTTTTTCTACTGAAAGTCAGGCTAACGCCCTCGATTAATTCTAGGATAGTAAAAAATCAATCTTTTAAATAATTCATAATAAATAAATCAGATATTTTTCTAACTATCTAACAAAATAACAAAATAATTCTAAATAATATATAATTTAATCTACTACTATATATATATGATGATGATGATGATTGTTTGGCAAGAAAAGTCTCGGGCCATGGGCTCTCTGAAAGGCCAATGAATTAGTATTAATAGACAAAAAAAATAATATCACGGAATAAATATAATTATATAACAGAAAAAATGACGAGACTCGAAAATTTAGTTGTATCATTTGACGTATATAGCCCGTGAACCGTGATACATGATTCATCAAAACAATTGAAAGTAAATGGTTCACCAGATAATTGAATTATTTATTTATTATACAGAACTAAATACAAGTGCATAATTAATTAATTGATTATCTTTAAATTTAAATTTTGGTTTAATAAAACGCATAGTAATTTGAGGTCCATATTCCGTCTTTTTTTTAGCGTCCAAATGGGTACAAATAAAAATGAGTGCGGCTCATTGTCCACTCTTTTTATGATCCACTCATTGTTGACTCCCTTTATTTATTGAATACAATAATGTATTTGTTAACTCAAAACACATGACTGATAACTATTGAAGTTTAAATAATTTTGTTGTATAATAAATTATTTAAACTTCAATAGTTAATAACTATATATTTTTAGAATCGTAGGTCTAGCACAGATGATATCTCGTCTTTCGACAAAGTGGCATATGTTCAAATTTGAAGAGAGACATATTAAAAATAATTTATATCAAGATTTACGGGAGCCCTATCTAAATATCATGTGTTCTTCCATACAATTCATATGATATTATTATTTTCTATCTAAATTTCAAATTCGCTTATCTTAACACCTGGTTCACTTATCTAAATACCTGAGACATATATCTAAATAGCTAAGTCCTTTTTGTTTTTTAAGATTTTTCTTCTTTTGTTATGTCATGTGTGTTTTCCTATAAAAATACTTAGTTCACTTATATAAATACGTTTCACATATCTAAATATCGGAAGCATATATCTAAATATCTAAGGCATTTTTATTTTTTGAGTTTTTTTCTCTCTTTTGTCACGCATGTTTTCCCATATAGCTCATGTGATGTTTGTTGTTTTCTATCTAAATGCCTAATTTACTCATCTAAATGCTTAATTTACCCACATATATTAGTACCTAAGTCATTTTTATTTTTCTTCTTTCATGTTTTATTTATGTGACTCACTTATATAGATAGATATATTTTTTATCAAAAAATTAAAAGTTAGTTACAGAGAATGTATTTTTTTTGTTAAAAGTAGAAAAATAAGTAGGGATATTTTTTAAAGGATTTATCCGGAAGACTGTTAATCAATCCCTAGTTATAATTGATAGATAAATGGATGGATAAAGAGTGGAGAGAAAGAGGTGATGCTTGGAATAAAAAAAAAGTTGCGATATAATTTCTAAAAAAGTTAGTATATTGATTGGATCAATATTTTCATCATCCAAAAATTTCCCAAATTGATGAGTTGATATTCTTATTATTGGGTGTTTTTTTATAGAAATAAATTATTATTTTTATTCCATTCCGGTACATATAAAAATTATATTTAAAAAAATCTTGTTTGACTTCAAAATCCAATTAATATTGTTTAAAATCCAATCAAAATTATTTTGTTTTACCAATACAATAATAGTGAATGGAGGTCTGGAGGCGAAAAGCCGAAGACAATAATGGACAAAATAACAGGTGAATATTCTTTGTGATACTGTGATCAGCTTCTTTTATATGAATAATACTACGATAAAAAAACAATATTATGAATAATATTTAAATTCGGAGTGATCATTTACTGTTTAAATTCAATAACCAACCTTGCATGATGATAATGCATCTCGTCCGATTGGACCGAAAAAGTTAAAAGAAGGGATAGGTTGAAAATGGGTTATTTTGTCAAATTTGATAATGGATTTCTAAATAAATGAAAAAAGTTTATAAATATATTTTTCTATTTATGAATCGATAATCATTCAAATTTCATACAATTTCATTATCGTTTGATAGTCCATCAAAAATCATTAAATTGGAACCGTTGCAAATTACATGATGGTCTTTGATGGACTATCAAATGATAATAAAATTGTATGAAATTTGAATAACTATCAATCCATAGAATAACATATCTATAAAAAAAATTCATTTTAAAATTTTTTTTATATTTATTTAGAAGTTATTGTCAAAATTATCAAAATATGTCAGCCGATCCTTCTCAAAGTTAAAAAGACACTTTCCGAATCAATCCATCTATGTTGCTAATTTTCAATATGTTGTAGAGTTTTTTCGACTTTTGACTACTCGGGTAAAATAATATATGGTACTTTCAAAAGTCCTTGTACGGCCATAAATTAGTTTACAAGAGAGGGGTTAGACTGCAAACGTTACAAAAGAAGAGGTGCGAAGTTCCTGCTCTTTCCACCACCGTGCTGTACCGCGCTCTGACATAAAATGAAAGAAAGAGACCATAACGAAGGAGAGAAAAGATAATGACACCTCCTGGCTAAGGTCTCGTGCTCTCGTTGGGGCTTTCCAATTCCATTCCAACCAGAGAAAATCGAGAGAAACCAATTCAACTCCTCTCCGAGGCTGATGAGGCACCGACCCAACAGAACTAATCCATCCCCAGAAACACAAACACAACACCCCAAAATTGGCCCCCAGCATTCTATTCTCATATTCATTCTCCATTGGAGACGAAATAAAAGGGGACACAGAATGAAAGAGTGCCTCAACTCTCGCCTCTATACATGGATGAGGTCTCTTTTGGGGCCTACTATTGTTTCTCTTTCTCTCTCTCTTTCGGTCAAGCCAACCAAGGAACCAACTTTATTTTTTCCCCATTCTCTCCCTCTCTGTCTCTATCTTTGTCCGCCATTTAGGGTTTTCTCCCGTCTTCGTCTTGGCCTCGCCGCCTCTCTTTTGTTACCTCTCTTCTCCTCTCCTCTTTAGTTTAGTTTTCTCTTCGGTTCGATTTCGAGGGTTCCGGGAAGATGTCGAAGAAGGTGAAAAGGGCAAACGTGGAGATGTATTCTTCCTACACGATTGCTGATGATAAGGCGAGATTCAAGTACGAGAGCCTGTTTCAGGATTACCATGATTTGTTGAAGGTATGATTTATTTATTTATTTATTTCAATTTTATTTTTTTCTCTCTTCCTCCTCCATTGTTTTTTGCGATTGTTGATTGCGATTTTTGGTACTTAAGTTTCGGTTTGTAATCTTCTTTTCGGACATTAGTTTCCTCGTATTATGAGATTATCTTTGATTTGGGCGAATAAAGTTACTTGGTACTGTATTTTGATCGCCTTGAACAAATCATGTAGGAGTTTTCAACGACTATCTATTTAGCAATTTAATTATTGAATCAGTGACTAACCTCTTGTTTTCTGGTACTTGTGATATTCAGGAAACTGAAGCAAAAAAGAGGAAATTACAAAAGATAAACCAGAAAAGGCTCAGACTATTTAATGAAGTCAGGTACTAACATTGTTCTACTCTTTTCCCTTATTACTGTTTGTCACGTCTTCAACTAGTTCTGAACAAAAAAGTTCAGTATTATTTCAGAAGCCATAAGCAACTATGCTATCTAAGTTTCATGTCATCTATATTCAACTTATTCTTTAAGTTCCTCCGGCTTAATTGCTTAAATTGGGGACTTAAGCTTCATTGATGCTTAAACAGAGGATTTTTTAGAATAATCAAACCAGTAGTATTAGCTTCATTGTGTAAATTGTTGTTTTCAATATAAGTTAGTAAGTATCAAGATCATAGAATTAGCCAATTAGCTAACTCGCTGAATGTAAGTTCAACTCTGAGGAGAACAAGAAAAGTATCAAATAGAGTTAGGCCATTATATAATTTGCTTGATATTGATATATAGAATTTATATGGGGGTTTTGAATCTCAGGTTTTTGCGAAAGAGGCACGGGAAGCTGATGAAGAACCCTTCCCAACAAAACCAGTGTGTTCTGCTCAAGAGACAATCTCTCTTGATCGAATCAAATTCACGCAGACATCATTACTTACAGGTGACAAATGATGCTGTGCCAGCTGAGACACCATCTACAAGCATAGAGGCATCCTTAGATCTGAATCAGTCATCTTTACAGGTACTACTGTGGTGCTTTCTTTTGTTAGTCATTTTGTTATCATAACTCTCAGATTGCTGTTTTTTTTCAACTAGGGATTTTGGCTGTTTATATGCGTAATTAGGTCTTTGGTTTCTGAAATTAGGATGGAACTTGTGAGGATTAAAAAGTCACATTTTTTTTCAGCAATGAACTCCTCTCATATGAAAAATTGTGGCATCATTAAAGGTCTGATTGAAAGTTGTTCCAAATTTCCAAGTACCTAAAAACTGTAAAACGTATGTTGAGAAGTTTCTGCTAGACCAAACTGGTACCGAAGTGATTCTTGTGGGCTTCAGAATATCTGCTAAAACTGCCTCTAGTTTTGTCTGGGGCTGTTCCAATTTGTATCCAGTCCTATGATTGTTGCTATTACAGAGACATCTTCTTTTGAAACAGTGGCTAATATTCAACTTTGATTTTATATTAATGCTCTATAGATACTAACTGATCCAATATGGTATTAACTTTTAAAGTATTTTCCCATTTTGCATTTTGTCAGTGTTCTAGAGATATTCATAATGAACTAAAAGAAATGAGAGAAGGATTTTAATGTTGAGTTCCTATTTGTTTACATGAATGTAGAAGTTATTAACAGGTCATTGTTTGGATTTTGATTTGTGTATTATCTGTTCTGAGTTGGAATATGTATGTATTTCTTTTTACATGTAGAATGAAGAGCGCAAGGAGTATTACTTAATGCAGGGGGGCAATACCAGAGTCGCTAAGTACAAGTACAACAATAGGTATGGAGAGGAGGAGGAGACAACATTAGTTTGTAGAGATTTAGGCGGTACCAGTTCAAGCCGAGCAGGTAAGAGGAAGATATCATGGCAAGACCAATATGCCTTAAAAGTGTAAATTAATTGCTTGATTGATTCTTCACACTGGCACTCTTTAGAATCTTTCTTTTCCTTCAAAAAGTAGACAAAAAGGTGATTTTGTTTTTAAATTTGTTATGCTGTACTGTATATGGAAGGAGAGATTTTTAGTAAATGTAGTTGTTTTGATACTGAATATGATTTAGCAAGAAAAAGGTATTGTTTTATTTCCTGTATACTTTGGTGCAACAATATCCAAATCCTTTTTGGTAAACTGTCTCCTGCCCAAATCAAATGCTGAACCATTCATTGCAAGCACAAGAGTAACAACCAAGTTAAAGATGGTATCATGAAGTAACATTTCTGGCGTGATACTTTTGTAACTTGGTTAGACGCATAGTGGAGCACGAGGATAATATTTAATAATTAAAATCCAACGTGGCGTTGGAACATTTTGATGCTGTCGTTAAGCTTGACAATCAACAACGTTATTGGGTTTTGATCTTTTGATTTCTCCACCATTGCACCAGCAATGCTCATTTCACGAATCAGCTCATAAAAGAGGATTCGAGTTGGTCACTTGGTCCATAGTTTGTTCAGTTTGTTCGATGCCAATATATGAAGAGTTGTTTAGGTTTAAATGCCAATAAATATATGAGATAGCGCAGTGATGCTTCCAAGAAAAAAGAAAAAGAAATGAGATTCGAGGCTTGAGGCTTGAAACAAATCTTATCATTCCATATCCAAACGAAATAGTATGAGCAGTGCAAGGGTAAAACACGTGCCCATGCCAGCATTACTAATTTTATTCCCTCGGTAGCTCAGTTTTTTGTTCTCTCGATCCACTTGAAAAGGAGAAATGAGACATCTAAAAGAAGAAGTGCAAACTGTAATTTTGAACGTTTGATGGGTATTCCGGCAGGTGGCAATCAACTGAATCCTGCTGAATATTTGTTACCATTTGTTTACATCAATTTTAGATCACCAAGAACAAACAATATTTGTTTATATATTTTCTGCCTAAATTGAAATATTTTTAATATTGTTTTCTGTATTTTATATAATAAATTTAAGAAGCATTTAAATAATTTGTTTATATTTTTAACAGATTTTCACCTCAGTTCTAATAAAAAAATGTCAGAACCATAAAAAATATTTTTAACAATCTCTTCTATATATTTACGTAACTACCATAGTTAGACAAAGATGATAAACCACCACTTCAAAACAAAATTCTACTTAATTGCATTTAACCACATTTTAATCAATCTGATTGTGTTTTAATCATTTTTGTCTCATTTTCTTCACTAGAAACACAAAACATACCATAATATTTCTAAAATGTCTTCTATATATTTATATGTTTATTCCAGCTAAATAAAGCTGAGAAAATACCAACTTCATAAAAAATATACTTGAATTCATTAAATCACAATCTATTTGTCTATTTGAACATTGTTGCCACGTTTCAACTAATAGAATAGCAAAAGTCATGAAAATTTTCTAAATGATGTCATCTATATATTTATATATAAATAAAATGATAAGGCATCAATTTCGCAAAAAAATCCATATAAAAATTGTTCTTTAAACAATTTTGTTCTTGAAACAATTTTATTCCAAAATTACCATTCTTTCAAGACTACTCTTTGATTTGCCAAACGAACCCATAGAGATGTCTCTAGTGTCGTCTTCTTCCTTAATTTCGTGCCTAAAATAATAAGAACTGTCCAATTTCCGCAATAATATTTATCAATATTTGTCTTTTGCGGCTCATGAACATTTTTATACATATTTTGATGCAGGAAATATGCATGAATATTTTTAGGGAAGGGATACCTTGGCAAAGGGTTATCTTAACAATCTTGATAATTGATCTCCCATTAAATATAAAATAAATCTTAAAAATAGAAAAAATATTATAGATATGATCTATTACTTATAGGTTAATGATGATTTAAATCTTATATAATTTTATTATTGTTTGCTAATCCATCAAAGATCAACAAAATATTATGCATTTTATAACCGTTCCAATTTAACTATCTTTGATGGACCATCAAACTATAATGAAATTGTACGAAAAATTGAATCACCATCAGTTTATATGTAGAATACCATATCTATAATGTTTTTCTATTTTTAAGATTTCTTCATATTTCTCTCTCAAAAAAGATTTTTTTCATATTTATTTAGAGATCAAGATTATCAAGATAACCATTGTCAAGT
>CAXKVV010000862.1:0-27603 GCA_964058805.1 Schoenoplectus triqueter
CGGTATCGGGCGATGCTGCACTGTGTCAATTCCATTAGCTCATAATGTAATTATCATCCAAATTAGATATGTAATCTCAGCTAGATTCCTATAGACATGTTAAACGATGCATTATCAACTCTGAATTGCCAAAAAAACATCGTTAAATTTGGTTATAACTCGTGTCCATACCTTCGGTACCGAACTGCACCACTGTACTCCGAGTAGCATTTGTCAAGTATGATTCATTGGGTCAATTTGAGCTACAATAATCATGTTAATTCGTGTCAACATACATAAATGATGCAAATAGGGCATTTAATTGTACAAAGTATTGATCAATTCCATTGAATTTCTAAGAATTGAGATTCGGTACCGATTGGTACCAAATCGACCCATCTGGCATTGGTATACCATGTGATTCACCGCACAGATCATTAATCAAACGCCGTAGAACAACTCCTCACGGCAAGACGACCCTGAGGCAGTCGCCTGATCGGAGGGAGATGGCCGCAGTCGCCGGCGCTGCCAATGGCACGAATCTTGGAACTCATGTTGACTGGGGAGTCAAAGAATCGCGGCAGCACGGGTATTGATGCGCATGTGTGAATCTTGAAGAGATCGAGCGATTGAAATAAAAGCACTGTTTTAGATAAAGATACAGAATGAATCTGGGCCTTACATCTCATGGGGTTTAATCTTGAAGTGAATCTGACGGCCCAAATAAGAACAGAGTTAAATGAAAGATAGGCGCCGATCTTGATACAGATCTGACGGCCCATATTAAGCCCATTAATTAAATAATAACAGAATAGTGATAATATAGAATAAATAAATGATTTGAAAATGCTTCTGAACTCCAAATTGACTCAAATTTGTTTCTAAAATTTTCTTATTTTTCATACTATTTTTCTATACAATAATATTCCAGTTTTAGAAATATAATCATGATAAAACAATTTAAAAGCAAAATACATTACATATATTGGTATATTTGACCTAGATTTGACTTGTCATTTTGAATACTATAAAAATTCCAAAAATACAAATAAAAATCATAAATAATAACTAGATATATTTTAGTGATTTTTTAAGTGATTTTCCATGAAATAATAATGATGATAGTAATATGCCATAATAAATAATGAGATTAGCTATATTCTTTGATAAATAAAAAATATAGATATTATATTGATATTTTCTGTAAAAAGAATAAAAAAATAAATAGCACAAAATATACAAAAATATACTACCATGGTAATAAATAGTAAAATATATTTTCTTTTATAATAAAGAATGATAATATAGTTTTATAATATGAATTGTATTTCTTTTGTTATTTCTATACAAATATATACAATAAAATACTTTTGATAAATAAAATGTAATAAAAATAATAATTGTAATAAAAACATAATGAATTTCATCTCTTATGGCTATTTTCAACTAATAATAAAAATTTTTATACTTTTCTATGGATAATATGTAGAAATAATAAAAAAAAATATATAGTGAATAGTATAATAAATGAAATAGAATATTAATAATGATTTCTTTTTAGCTATTATGGATTTTAAAAATAAAAAAATAATAATAAAGAAATAATAATAAAAAATAATATAGCTAACCATCTTTTGATTTTGTAAATAATTCCTACATAATGAATAATAGAATATAATAATAAAATTCTATTACTTTGGCTATTATAAACCTTTTAGAAGATGAATAAAATCATTGCCATTTTATTTTCTATTATCTTTGTAAGTGATTTTCTACAAAATAAATAGAGTTTAGAGATAATAAAAATAAAATTCTACTATTTTAGCTATTATAAAAATCCCAAAAATATAAATGAAACTCTAGTTAAATAACTAACCCCTTTTCCTATTATTTTTGTAAATAATTTTTTTACATAGATAAATAGAGTTTAAAAATAAAAATAAAAATAATAATAATAATAATAATAATAATAATAATAATAATAATAATAATAATAATAAATAAATGCATCTTTATAATAAAGAATAATAATGGAAGATATTATATAATAGACTTTGTGCATTTTAGAAATGAATAAATATGCTCACATAAGGAGTGTAGAGCCACATAAGAATATTTGCACACATGATATAACATTTAGAATGATGAGTCAAGACGAGAACATCTTGACAGAGGATAAATAAGGTCGCAATGACAACACGAAAAGATGCGTTGGGACAGGAACACCTCGACGTAGGATGATTAAGGCTTTAATAGCAATATGAAGAAGATACGTTGAGACAAGAACATCTTGACGTGAGAAGATTAAGGCTTTGATAGCAACATGAAGGAATATGTCGAGACAAGAACATCTTGACGTTTGATGAAGAATAACCAGAGCTACGATACTAACATGGAGATGTATGTCAACTCTGAAGAAGAAGAACATTACGATGTCCTAGATAGGTGACATCTTAATGACTCACTGCCATGAGCAAGTAACTCATGATTGAATACGCTCACACAAAGAGTGTAGGGCAACATAGTAATTTTGCACAAGTAATGCAACATGTAGAATGATTAGTCGAGACAAGAACATCTTGACGCTCGCTGAAGAATGACCAAAGCTACGACATCAGCATGAAGAAATATGTCGACTTTGAAGAAGAAGAACATTAAGATGTCCAAGCGAAGCGACATCTTAATGACTCGGTGTCATGAACAAGTAATTCATGACCATTTGAGCTAGCAAGACTGAATTCATCCGTCGATGAGTTTGTCTCCTGGTTCATTTCCCGAGACTGTCAGATTGAATCGTTCTGTTGGTAGATTCATCCACAAAACAGTGAATGTGAACCGTTCTATAGGTAGGTTCCTTCACTAACACATGCCTCAATGTTGAACTGGCTCAGCGCTTCAAGTTTGACATTGTGTGCAATTGTGTTTCCTAGGTTTATGAATCGGCTTAGTGCTTCGAATTCATGATCTAGAAGATCAGTGAGAAGAAACACGTGGGCCATATCCACCCTTCTCCTGATTCACCAACCTCAAGATCAACCGGCTCAGCGCTTCGAGTTGTATTTTGTGTGATTGGTTGTTGACTAGTTAAGATTGAACCGGTCTGTTTGTAGGTTTATCTTCTAGATCAACGGAGGTCGAGTCGTTCTGTATGTAGACTCACCTCGAGCCCCTCTAAAGAGATTAACCTGGTCTGTAGGTAAGGTTACATCTCGAGGTGGCATAGACTGAACCGATCTGTTTGTAGGTTCGTCTTCCATAGGACAAAACCGATCTGTTTGTAGGTTTGTCTTCCATAGATTGAACCGATCTGTTTGTAGGTTCATCTTCCGTAGACCCCTTTTTATAAACCTAGACGACCACTTGACCATCTTTTAACTATACTATTTGCTTCTCTCTTTCAAAGATCCAGAGGTGCCTCGAGGTTAGCAGCCCAGGGTAATTAACGGTGGGGGCTTGCGCCCACCGGAATCTACAAGAACTCACAATCACTAAAAAACCCCCTGAATGTGCATCCAAATATCTCTAAACGGCAGAGTCGGCCGACACCCAGCAGATGCACGCTCGGGAGGGATCTCCGTGTCCTTCTTCCGCAAAACCCATCGCCCGGCGGCGGCGCGCGAAAAAGGGTCGCACATGTATCCTATGATTTTGATACGTACTTAAAGAAGCATAAGATCTGAAGATAGTTGTTTTATTCTAATACTTCACAATAAAATAGTGTAGCGGAGAAAAATAATCAACATCTTGTTGCATGTCATGAATGAGTTACAGAGATTTTGGGCTAAGATCATGAGGACCGCATCCCATATAAATTGACTATCACAAGAGAAGATGGGTTATGTCTCACCATCCGAGAAGGTGTGAAAGATGAAACCCACTATAAGACATTTGAAAGTTTTCAGGTATTTGTGCTATGTGTTTGTACAGATTATCTTTGAACAAAGTTCAACAAGAAGATGGTACGATGTATCTTTATTGGGTATGATAATGAGCGAAAGGCTAGAGGTGTTGTGATCCGACAAATTGGCATATTTACACCTCAAGGAATGTGGTGTTCGATGAGTCTTTGGCATGATGATCATCCAAAGATATAGTTCAACCAGATACAGATCAACATGAGGCACATGTTGAAGATTCAATATATGAAAACCAAGATGCCACATGCTAAGAAGATAAGAGTCCTTAACAGACAAGAGTACACGAAGGAGACGAAGAAGCAACTTCAAACCTGCCAGAAGAATTAGGAGAAATACCTCCACCTCTATAACGGTCAACAAGACCAAAATGGACAAACTCAAAGTTTGCAAATGCTGTAATAGTGTACGATGACTTGGAGCCAATGATTTATGAACAAACATCCAAGAGAGACAATTGGAGAAAAGCATTATAGGAAAAGATGATGACATTAAGGCAAAACAAAATACGAGAGTTGGTGCCTAACCCGGAAGGTATGAAGCCAATCTCATGCAAGTGGGTATACAAGGCAAAGACCCAAGCAAATAGTTTAGTTGAGATGTACAAGGCTCACTTGTCGCACGAGGCTTCTCACAACAATACAAACTAGACTATGATGATATATTTAGTCCGGTGGCAAAGATAACTACAGTACATATTCTTTTAGTGCTAGTAACTATCAAAATTTGGAAGTTACGATAGATGGATGTAAAGAATGCCATCTTACATATTGAGTTTGATCGAGAAATCTAAATGGATCAACATTAGGTGTTTGAGAGTAAAACTCATTCAGAGTATGTGTGCAAACTCAATAAGGCATTGTAATTAAAGCAGGCTTCACGAGAAGATCGCAGAGCTTCTTGTACAAAGCAGTTATATAATGACAATATCAGACTTGAGTCTATTCATCAAAGACATAGGAGGTAAACTCATAATTATCTTGGTGTATGTAGATGATCTCATTATGACTGGAGACCTTATAGAGGAAATTGAACATACAATGAGAATCTATTAGTCTGATTTTAGATGAAGGTGCTAGACGAGTTAAAGCACTTCTTAGGACTTGAGGTAGAAAAGACACATGAAGGTATATTTTTATGCGAATAAAAGTATGCAAAGAATCTTTTATAAACATACAACATGTTAGAGTGCAAGTCATTGACCATACCAATAGATCTGAATTCCAAACTTCTTGCTGAAAAAGGGAAGGACCTTGAGGACACAAGAATGTATCGACGGTTAGTCAACAGTCTGATCTATCTGACACTTACTCGATTGGACATATCATATGTAGTTGGAATTATAAGCCATTACATGTAAAATCTAAAGAAGCCACATCTTGAATCAACTAAGAGAATATTTCATTACGGGAAAGGTGCCTTAGACTATGGCATTTTGTATCATAAAAGGGGTAAATGTCAAGTAACGAGTTACTGCGATGCTGACTATGCTGGAGACATTGACATAAGGCGATCGACGACTGGCTAGATGTTCATCCTAGTATTAGGAGCAATTTCTTGGTGCAGTAAGAGACAATCGATCATATCTCTCTCTACAACATAAGTCAAATACAGGGCAACAGTTGTGGTAGAGCATGAGAGCACGTGGCTGACACAACTATTAAAGGATCTGTGCAAACCAGTTGAACAAATGTTACTTCATTGTGATACCAGGTCAGTAATAGTATGTCTCATAGAAAATCTAGTGTTTTATGCAAGGATGAAGTATATCGAAGTGCATTATCACTTCATTCGAGATAAGATCCTACTGTGCGACCCTTTTTCGCGTGCTCCGCACCGCCTTAAGGTTGTGGGCGATGGGATGCGAAAGAAGGATACGGAGATCCCTCCTAAGCATGCATTTATTTAATACCGGTTAATTCTACCGTTTAGACCAATTTGAATGCACATTTAGGGGGTTTTTAGTGATTGTGAGTTCTTGTAGATTCCGATGGGTGCAAGCTCCCACCGTTAATTACCTTGGGCTGTTAACCTCGAGGCACCTCTGGATCTTTAAAAGGGAGAAGCAAATAGTATAGTTAAATGATGATCAAGTGATCGTGTGCCCTCATGATCGGGAATCATTAGAGTACCCTGGATTCGCCAGAAAGTTAATACAGTGAAAGACGAACCTACTACTGATCGGTTCAGTCTTTACCACATCGAGAGATAACCTTACTACTGATCAGATTAATCTCTACGGAGAGGTTTGAGGTGAGTCTACTACTAAACGACTTGATCTCAGTTGAACTAGAAGATAAACCTACTACTAAACGGTTCAATCTTAACTAGTCAACAACCAATCACAGAAAATACAACTCGAAGCACTAAGCCGGTTGACATTGAGGTTGGTGAATCAGGAGAAGGGCGGATTTGGCCCACTTGGTACTTCTCTCTGATCTTCTAGATCATGAATTCCAGGCACTAAGCGGACCCATAAACCTAGGAATACAACTGCACACAAGGTCAAACCTGAAGCACTAAGCTAGCTTGACGTTGAGGCATGTCAGTGAAAGAACCTACTACTGAACGGTTCACATTCACTGTTTTGTAGATGAATCAATTACAGAAGACAAACTTATCGACAGATGAGTTCAGTCTTACTAGCTCAACTAGTCATGAATTACTTGTTCACGACACCGACTCATTAAGATGTCACTTCTTTTGGACATCATAATATTCTTCTCTCTCAAAGTCAACATATTTCCTTGTGTTGATGTCACGGTCTTAGTCATTCTTCAACGAGCGTCAAAATGTTCTTATCCTGACTAATTGTCTTGGATGTTGCATTACTTGTGTAAGATCACTGTGTTACCCCTTGTGAGCATATTTAATCACCTCTAAAGTGTAAAAAGATTATTACATTTTTATTAATTTTTAAGATAATTCTTTTCATTAATATTTCAATTACAAAGGTGGATTTATCATTTTATCTTTACTTTTTTTATTGTTGTATTTTGTTTTCTTTTATTTATTATTTTTATTATCCTCAAACACTTATTCATGTTTGTAGAAAAGTATTCACAAAATAATAGAAAATGAATTATCTATTATTTGAATTTTAGGATTTTTACAGTAGCTAAAGGAATATAATTTATTTTTATTATGATAAAAGATGAGTTAGTTATTCTTCATGATTTTTGTTTTGATTTTAGGATTTGTAATAGCTAAAAGAATTATTATTATTATTTTCATTATTTTGTTCTATTTATGATATTTAGTTGAATTTAAAGATTTTATTTTTATTATTTTCATTTTTATTTATTACTTGTAGAAAAATAATAGCAGCTGGATTTTATTTGAATTTTAGCCCTTTTTGAATAAGATTTTATTTTATTATTATTATTTTTATCATTTGAATTTTAGAATTTTTATAATAGCTAAAAGAATGAAATTTATTATATTCTTTATTACAATCATTATTTTCCATATTGAATTTTATTCACAAAAATATTAGGAATAATTTAATTCTGAAAATAATAATATTCATTCTATTATTATTATATTTTTCAAAAGAATATAATTTTCTTTATTTTGGGTTCTAAAATAAAAGAAACTATTTTTATTATTTATTATTATTATTTATTTTATTTATATATATAAAAAAGGTTAAAATAATATTCAATTATTGTTAATAAATTTTATTGTTATTTATTCTCTTTTTATAATAACCAAAGAATAGAATTTATCCTATTATTTCTCATTGGATATTATTATTGTTATTATTATTTCATGAAAAATTACTTGAAAAATCAGTAAAATATATCTTATTATAATATAAGATTTTATTTGAATTTTTGGAAATTTATAATATCTAAAATAATAAATCAAAGTTAAATTAAATAGGAAAATGTAATATAGTGTCTTTTGCTTTTAAATTTTTTTATATAATGATATTTTTATACAGAAAGATACTATGGAAAATAAAGAATGTTTAGAAATAAATTTGAGTTAATTTATAGTTTAGGAAAATTTTCAAATGATTTATTTACTCTTTACTTTTAATTTTCTGTTAGTAATTGAATTTTGGGTTTAGTTGAATGGGCCGAGATTAATTTCACTTTTATTTTTGATGATTGGGCCTGCTTCTTAACTAGGCCAAAATTAATTCAATGATTAATCTGGGTCATTGGATTTACATCAAGATCAGCACAGATCTTTTATTTAATGTTTTATTATACTTGGGTCGCTAGATATTGTTGAGATGCACACTAAACAGATTAAAGGCCCAGATTAAATTATGCTTTAATTTTCTAAACACCCACTGGCCCGGATCTCTTGAATCTGTCCCAAGATTCTTGTGATCTTTTGAGATTGGTGTAGAGATAGTTTTCTTCTGTCTCTCTCTCCCGTGCTTTGAGATGCGCATTGGAGGGGTGATCTCGGTGCTCCGGTGACCTGATCGGAGATCAACCACCATCATTAGCGTCGCCTTGTTATGGGGAGTTAGTCTGTGCTCTTTGATCATACATCAATACGGTGGATCGTCGGCGCCACCACCATCAGTTGAAGTTTGTATCGGTATTTGGTACTGGATGAATTCGACTGAAATTAGAGCTTATGCAAACCTCGATTCTCCTTGTTTCTTACTTAATCTTGTAATTATAAATCTTAGTTAATGCAATACGGCGAGATACTTTTACAATTCCCCTAAATTCATGTGAATCATTAAGCTTTAGTATTGACGATCGGTACTGATCGCCAAAATTGGAGTATACTTTGCATTTTTAATTGATTGACAAGCTTCTTTTTTTATAGAACTCATTTGTCAACACATCTATACTAAGATTGAACGCTTAATCATCTCAATTGTGAAAGGGGATGACTATATGACTCGTTCGATCTCAGATTCTGTTAATTGCTCAGATTTTCATATCTCTAATCGATAAACTGGTTAGAAATTGAACTTCTTTGAACAATCAATTGAAAATGCAAAGGACTGAGAGATCAAATGATTTTCGATCAGTGCATTTGCTTGACTGTGGGGTTGGGAGATCGCTTGGTCTTCGACCAACCCCAATCAGTGCAATATATCAGTTACATCTTCAAGCTAATTAAATAAAATATAACCAAGAAAATGAAAGATAAATGATGGAAATAGCAAGGCGATAGTCGAAAGAGAAGATTCAATCAAGAAAAATATAGGAAATTCGATTATATTGAAGAAATAATTGTAAAATGTAAAGGACAGTATTTAAAATCCTTGAATTAATTAGAATTTAGTACAATTACAACTCAAAGTCATAACTTTGATTCTAGAGCTCACCTCTATCTCTTGCTTTGATCTAAAGCTCTGTGATTAGGATTGAATTGAGTGTGTACCGATTTCTCAAGCACATGCTGAGATTAATCGGCTGAATTGACTTCTTTCCTTCTCTCTGGGATTCTTGAGTGATCTAGGGATGTTATGTGTTTTGTGTAGGTGCTACTTGCTTCCTCTCTCCTCCCTCTTGTTGTTGAATTGCTACTGATTGAGAGTTTATATAGAAATCGGGTTGGTTTGACCGAATTTGACTTCATATTTCAATTACACTTGGTCTAGCATATTACTCATTGAAGTTGCTTCCTCTGTGCCTTATGGTTCACTGAACCAAGCTCTCACTTGCTTGACTCATGTGTAACTACCTGAAGGTTATTATGCTTTTCATTTATTTGCTAATTTGCCACTAATCGGTTCTCACACCCCCCTCAGGCTCTTCTAGCCCCTTCTAGACCTTTCTAAACCTCAATTCATTCCTTTATAAACTGCCTGTACACCCATGTAGCTTAATTTTGCAGCAATTGATCGAATTTACATTCTTCTTTCAAAATCTCATAATCAAGTCTCAGCCTTTCACTTTGATCCTTTACTTATTTCTTCCATCTCAAAGCTTCGATCTCACCTATTTGGAGTTAGGCAACTCCCTGTGCATCTTCTCTATCGATTTGATAGCTCTATCATAGTGTTAGATCATCCTATCTCTAGGCCGATGGGTGGATTGGCTCATCTCTCATCTCCAACACTCAACTTCTTTCAATTTTCGTTCTAATACCATCGCCTAAGGTCCTGGAAGCTCTCCCAGCCATCAATTGTAAGTTTTAAGCTTTAATTTTCAAGATTTTAATTCGAGGTAATTATTTCCGTCCTATCTCTCTCCATATTGCATTATTTTAAAATCTAACATGATGCACTTGTTCTCCTTTGTATAATATAGCTGAGGTCAGGAGCAATCGACTTGAAACTTAGCCCTTTGTTCAATCCCCATTGATGGCGCCCTTCCACGATATCGGCTGTCGAGAGGAAGAAGAAGAAGAGAAGGAGGGGAGAAGGAACATGCTCCTCACTGCCTGCACCTGGCACATGTGAGCCAAAGCATAGGAGAAGAAGGGTGCAGAGGCAGAGGTCGCAAGAGCCAGGTGCATACTCCTCTTTTCTCTCTTTTTAAATCTCAGCTAGTATTATTGTGTAGACCTGGTTCTTTATGCCTTAGTGTTTACCCTTGAAAAGTTTCAAGGATGAATGGATGAATAAATGAAATAAATTGATGATAAATCATAAGAAAGGGGAAGAAGAGAGAGAGAGAGCAGTGGAAAGGTGGCCCACTGATCAGGAAAAGTCGCTGCATAACCCCGGAACAAATCCATTAATCCCACAATGGAATGCTGAGCGCAAAGTGAAGAGTATAAATACCCCGCTATTCTCTATCCACTCAGCATGTGTGACACCCAAGAAGATCGAGGGAGAGAGGAGACCTCTTGGGTGTCACCATGTGATTTTATCTTTTCTGACAAGTGGGACCCACATGGCAGTCCCTTATGAGCAGCTCCAATGACATAGACCTAGCCTATTTTTGTTAAGAAAGCTAACCAACCCGGAACAGAGGTTAAGCATTAATCCCACAATGAAATAATATGGTGAAAGACGAGGATATAAATACCCCACCACCTCCTACTCATTCGAGGTGGCTGACCCTCGGGAGATTTAGGAGAGAGAAAATCTCCTGATGGGTCAGCCATTTGATTATATTTTCTCTGACAAGTGGGACCCACCTGGCAGCCCCTTGCAGATGAACCTAATAGCATAGCCTATCTGATGAGTCATCCATATGACCATTTTCACTGACAGGTGGACCCCACACCTCAGTGACCTATTGAAGAGGGTCAGAATTGAACCCTAGAAATCTGCCTTTGAAGCTAACCCTAGAAAGGAGCTGAAGCAGTAAAATCCCTATGCTACATGAAATGATGTCAATGCCAAGCTAGCATTTTGATGCAACTAATCATGAGAAATTCCAAATGTGATTTTGCTTTCAAGGCTGACCTGGTGCCAAAGCTGCGAGCAACCACCTAACCATGCTTTGATTTGTGTCAATTACTGATAAGTAGTCAGTTATTTGACCAAGTCACCCTCATGTTAAGGGATTGAAAGTCAATTTCACAAGACTGATCAGGTGCCAAAGCTGGGAGCAACCATCTGATCAAGTCTAGATTTGTATTAATTGCTGATAAGTAGTCAGCATTTGATCAAATCAAGCCCTAATAAATATCAATATAAGTCTAATTGGTATTTAGTTAGGGTGGTTTCTGCAAGAGAGAGGTAATTAGCAGAGACACAGAGCTATAACTGAGATTAGGGATTAATTCAGAGAGAATAATAGGGTTTTATGAATAAAAGAATTTTTAATCCAGAGAAGGAGGGGTAAAAATGGAATTAAAAATTACAGGGATGATCATCATGAATTTAGGGATTTTTGGTGAAATTTTCATGATTTTTGGATAAGTGGAGCTATCAGAATAAATTCAGAGAAAATAAAGGCAGATTAAATAGATTAATCAGAGGCTGAGATTTGATCAGGGCAGATCTGGGTGCAAATTGGGGATAACAGCAGCTCTGGGTACAAACTGGGTGCAAGAAACACAGAGGGAATAAAATAAGCGAAGAGAGAGGGTGTGCCACGTGGCAGCCCCTCATTGGGCCATGTCAGCAAGTGGGCCCCACCCAGGTATGAGTCACTGACAGGTGGGCCCCACCTTAGTGCCACGTGGCAGACAGCCAGTGGGCCACCTCACCACCCTAGTGCCACATGGCACCACACCAGAGGTCCACTTAACCCAACCCTGTGCCACATGGCACAGTCAGAGGAGGCCACCTCACTCCCCATATGCCACATGGCAATCTGTTAGCAAAACACCTCAGCAGATCATACTAAACCTATTGCCACATGGCTGCATGTTATTGGTCCAACTAGGTAACACAAACCCCAGAGGTGACACATGGCACCACACTACAGAGCCACCTCAGCATACTATAACAGATGATTAATAGATTGATTAAACAAGTGGACCTATCACAGTGTGCCATGTCAGCTTGATTATCTATAAGATGCTGACTGGTGGGGGCCACTTGTAAGAGAATGAGACAGAGGCGCAGATCAACAGTTATGAACCAGTCTCATGTGAATAAGAAGCAAAATTTAAATCAAAAGAGAAAAGGGAAGAACAAACCTGGACCTTGCGCCGTCCCTCTCTGACAGATCTCTCCCTGAAGCTTTGGTCCACATGCGCCAGGTGCACCCGTAGACGGCTCTCCCCTCTCCCTTCTTCCTCTCTTCCTCTTCCTTCCGCGCGATGGAGAAGAAGGCGCCATTGTTGAATAGAGTCAAATGCAGCTTCTTTCTTCAAAATTCTTTCACACAGAGCTATGTAACATGGATTAAAGCTTGTATGAGTGATCAATTTTGAAAATTGAGAAGAAACAGTGAGTAATCGGTTGAAGCAATTGGCGGAATTGAAATTGGGACTAACCTTTGTGAAGAGGCAGGAGACAAATTGATCACTTGTACACCTTCCTACTACTTAGGCGATCTTGTTTGAGTGCAAAGACAGTATCTTTGGAAGCTCTAAGCCGATGTTCCACCAGATCACCATTAGAGGCCGAGGTTAGTAATGGAGAAGTGGTGATGGAGCATGCTATTGATCATAGGAGTGTGAAGAATCTAGTTCTAGAGTTAAAATGATGAATTTAGAGACTGCAAATAGAAGAATTGATGAAGGGAAGGTGAGGTGGCAATGGAGACCCGATTTGAAGGCTTAGAAGTGGAAAATGGGTTTAAAGTGTTAAACAGAACCTCTACATTGACTCAATTGATTTATAGGAGTATGGGATGGATGTTAGAACGCTTAGAATGTTCTAGAAAGCTCTGGAATAATGGGAGACCGAAGTATGTGAGAGAGTGGCAAAAGAGTAAAAAGGAAAATAAGAATAACTAACTCCAGCCGCAATGAAATCAGTTAGAGGCAGTTTGTTGAGTGATAAGAAGCACAAATAGATCTTGGCCGTTAATTAGGATTGAAGCAAGGGCTAAGATTGGTTTAGAAACCATAATCCGGCCATTAATCACTTAACCAATCACAATTAAGCAAGAGGCCTATATAAACCCCAATTCTGGCAATAGAAGGGGGCAATTAGAAAGAGAGAAGAGAGAGAAGAGTGAAAATACTAAAGAGATAGAGAGAGAAGAGAAGAATTAGTTGAAATCGGGTTTTTGGCAATTGAAGAAGATTCAAGCATCTTGAGTTGAAACAGCACAACTACCCTTATTATCTCCATCAAGAACTGAGGATAAGTAAGGTTTTCATTCATGAATGTAATTGATATAGAATTGGAGTGTAATTCTTTCTTTTCTTTCTGAATTTGATTCTTCCTTTTCTTTTTATCATCTATTCTTCTCATTTCTTGATTCTTTGAGAGTTATAAACATTTGCACAGAGGGTAATGCATTGAAATTAGGTCAATTGGTGATCGGTTGAAGGGTTTTTGTAACCCTCCCGATTTTATACTTGAGTTGGAATTGTAATTCATTTTGAGTTGGTGATGGAAGTTGATTGAAGGGTTCCCGTAACCCTCTCAACTCTTTCACAAGTTTAATTGCATAAATTCAGTGGATTCATCGAGTGAAATTGATATACTGATATACAATGGAGTGAATTGGGACTGTTTTTCCCTTTTATTTTTGCAATTATCATAATAGTGAGATTTAAAACTATATCCAGGTAATAGTTGAGAAGTTTCGTAGTCGCCTAAATGAGTTTTGCAAATTTGATTTCAAGAATTTAACTAATTCCTTTGGAATAATTCATATACTGACAGTTGCATCAGTATCGATCGAGTATTTCACTCAATTAGCATAGATACATGGATTATCAGCGCTTTATACATCAGTAATTCACTTTAGGCAAGTATAGGAGTATGCAGAAGTGTTAAGATAGTTTGCATATCATATATAGATTGATTACAAACGCATTCTGAGTCGGTACCAAACGGTACCGAATAATCTTGAGCTCCACAGTCTTCTTGGATGAATTCAAATAGAAATTGACCATGCTATCTTGTTAAAGGAGCTAAGGCGATGCCATATAACATGAAAATTATGCGAATTGATCGATGAATAAACCGAATTTGATATTGAAATCATCTCGGTACCGAAATGTGCTACTGAGATAATTTGATAACGGTGTTTACTGAGAACCACCGCATGGATCATCAATCGGACGCCGTAGAATAACTCCTCATGGCAAGACGACGCTGGGACGGTCACCTGATCGGAGGAAGGTGGCCGCAGTCGCCGGCGCTGCCAAGAGCGCGAATCTTGGAGCTAGCATTGATTGAAGAGTCAGAGAACCACGGCAGCACGAATATTGGCGTATGTGTGTGAATCTTGAAGAGATCGGGCGCATGAGGTGAAGCATCACATTAATAGAGAGATGGATGTAGATCTGGGCCGTCCATCTATTACAAACCAATCTTGAAGCATATCCAGCGGCCCAAGTAAGAACGAAGTTAAATGAAAGATGAGCACCAATCTTGGAGCAGATCCAAAGGCCCAGATTAAGCCCATTAATTAAATAATAACAGAATAGTAATAATATGGAGTAAATAAATGATTTGAAAATGCTATTGAACTCCAAATTGACTCAAATTTGTTTCTAAAATTTTCTTATTTTTCATACTATTTTTTTTTTTTTTTTTTTTTTTATATGATAATATTCCAGTTTTAGAGATATAATCATGATAAAACAATTTAAAAACAAAATGCATTACATATATTGATATAGTTGACCTAGATTTGACTTGTCATTTTAAATGCTATAAAATTCCAAAAATACAAGTAAAAATCATAAATAATAACTAGATATATTTTAGTAATTTTTCAAGTGATTTTCCATGAAATAATAATAGTGATGGTAATATACTATAATAAATAATGAGATTAGCTATATTCTTTGATAAATAAAAAATATATGAATAATAATAGATATTATATTGATATTTTCTTGATATTTTCCTGTAAAAAGAATAATAAGAATAAATAGCACAAAATATACAAAATATACTACTATGGTAATAAACAGTAAAATACATTTTCTTTTATAATATGAATTGTATTTCTTTTGTTATTTCTATACAAATATACAAAAATATACTTTTGATGAATAAAATGTAATAAAATAATAGTTATAATAGAAACACAATGAATTTCATCTCTTATGACTACTTTCAACTAATAATAAAAATCTTATACCTTTCTATAGATAATAAATAAAAATAATAAGAATAGATATAATGAATAGTATAATAGATAGAATAGAATATTAGTAATGATTTCTTTTAGCTATTATAGATATTAAAAAAAAAAAAAAAAAAAACAATAATAATAAAAAATATAATAATAAAAATAATATAGCTAACCATCTTTTGATTTTGTAAATAATTCTTACATAATGAATAGTATTACAATATAATAGAATATAATAATAAAATTCTATTACTTTAGCTATTATAAGCATTTTGAAAATATAAATAAAAATCATTGCCATTTTATTTTCTATTATTTTAGTAAGTGATTTTCTATAGAATAAATAGAGTTTAGAAATAATAAAAATAAAATTCTACTATTTTAGCTATTATAAAATCCCAAAAATATAAATAAAGTTCTAAGTTAATAGCTACCCATTTTCTATTATTTTTGTAAATAGTTTTCTACATAAATAAATAGCATTCAAAAATAATAATAATAATAAAATAATAATAATAATAAAATAATAATAATAATAATAATAATAATAATAATAATAATAAATAAATGCATCTTTACAATAGAGATAATAATAAGAGATATTATATGGGCTTTGTGTATTTTGAGATGAATAAAATGCTCACACAAGGAGTGTGGAGTCACATAGGAATATTCGCACAACATTTAGAACGATTAGTCAAGACAAGAACATCTTGACGTAGGATGATCAAGGATTTAATAGCAATATGAGAAGATATGTCAAGACAAGAACATCTTGACATTTGATGAATAATAATAAGATACGTTGAGACAAGAACATCTTGACGTGGGATGATTAAGGCTTCGATAGCAATATGAAGAAGATGCGTTGAGACAAGAACATCTTGACGTGAGAAGATTAAGGCTTCGATAGCGACCTGAGAAGATACATCGAGACAGGAACATCTTGATGTTTGATGAAGAATAACCAGAGCTACGATACTAACATGAAGATATACGTCGACTCTGAAGAAGAAGAACATTACGATGTCCTAGAGAGGTGACATCTTAATGACTCGCTGCCATGAGCAAGTAACTCATGATTGAATACGCTCACACAAGGGGTGTAGGGCTACATAGTAATTTTGCACAAGTAATGCAACATGTAGAATGATTAGTCGAGACAAGAACATCTTGACGTTCGTTGAAGATTGACCAAAGCTACGACATCAGCATGGAGAGATATGTCGACTTTGAAGATGAAGAACATTACGATGTCCGAGCGAAGTGACATCTTAATGACTCGGTGTCATGAACAAGTAATTCATGACCGTTTGAGCTGGCAAGACTGAACTCGTCCGTCGACGAGTTTGTCTCCTGACTCATTCCCCGAGAATGTGAGATTGAATCGGTCTGTTGGTAGATTCATCCACAAAACAGTGAATGTGAACCGTTCTGTAGGTAGGTTCCTTCACTTACACATGCCTCAATGTTGAACTGGCCCAGCGCTTCAGGTTTGACATTGTGTGCAATTGTGTTTCCTAGGTTTATGAATCGGCTTAGTGCTACGAATTCATGATCTAGAAGATCAGTGAGAAGAAATACGTGGGCCATAGCCACCCTTCTCCTGATTCACCAACCTCAAGATCAACCGGCTCAGTGCTTCGAGTTGTATTTTGTGTGATTGGTTGTTGACTAGTTAAGATTGAACCGGTCTGTTTGTAGGTTTATCTTCTAGATCAACGGAGGTCGAGTCGGTCTGTATGTAGACTCACCTCAAGCCCCCTATGAAGAGATTAACCTGGTCTGTTGGTAAGGTTACATCTCGAGGTGGCATGGACTGAACCGGTCTGTTTGTAGGTTCGTCCCCCATAGGATAAAACCGATCTGTTTGTAGGTTTTGTCTTCCCTAGATTGAACCGATCTGTTTGTAGGTTCATCTTCCGTAGATCCCTTTTATAAACTTAGACGACCACTTGCCCATCTCTTAACTATACTATTTGCTTCTCTCTTTCAAAGATCCAGAGGTGCCTCGAGGTTCGTAGCCCAGGGTAATTAACGGTGGGGGCTTGCGCCCACCGGAATCTACAAGAACTCACAATCACTAAAAACCCCCTGAATGTGCATCCAAATATCTCTAATCGGCAGAATCGGCCGACACCCACGCAGATGCACGCTCGGGAGGGATCTCCGTGTCCTTCTTCCGCAGAACCCATCGCCCGGCGGCGGTGCGGCGG
The DNA here is from genome assembly GCA_964058805.1 of Schoenoplectus triqueter. NCBI lineage: Eukaryota > Viridiplantae > Streptophyta > Magnoliopsida > Poales > Cyperaceae > Schoenoplectus > Schoenoplectus triqueter. Next base: position 17,704 of record CAXKVV010000862.1, read on the forward strand.
CGCGCGAAAAAGGGTCGCACAGGATCTGGCACGCCCGGTGGGACCTAGATTCTCCTCTTATCTCTGGAAGAGAGAGGCAAATAGAATACTTAAGGGATACAAGTGGTCTTCTATGTGCTAAAATGACTAATAATTTTCAAGTGTTTTTGTTTTTGCAGGAAATGGCATTTTTCGGAAACTTCAACCTCGCTCCCTACACCGTCACTCCTGCACAGAGCCCAGAGGGCAAGCTCTTCATGTTCTTCGGGACCATCCCGCAAGAACTTACCATTTATGGCCCAGCTCCAGTGGCCACGATCACTCCTGCGACCGTCCGGATCTCCATCCCGGACGAGGAGGAAGAATCGATCACCCTAACTCCCAAGGGGATCTCGAACAATGTCATGGCCTCTCCTACTGCCTCCCCAAAGAGGAGAAGGCGCCCGTCTAAGAAGACGGCCCCAAAGGCAGCAGCCCAGACTGCTCGCAACTCTCAAACATCCAGGAAGAGGGCCCTGGATGCATACCAAAACCAGCTGGTGGCTAGGCCAGCTATCCCAGTCTCCAACAAATTCACAGCCCTCCGAATAGTGGCCAAAAACTCAGCCACCGGCCAGCTCCGCCAGGCATGGGAGGTGCCTAAGCCCACACCTCGCCCAACTCAAAGGCCTCAGCGCCGCCAGAACAAGTCTCAAGCCCCTGCAGAAGCCATCTATAAGGCTCACAGGGCCCTCAAACAGAGGAGAAGCGTTAAAAACGCTAGGTCGAGACAGTACGTCTCCCGCTCCAATCAATCTCAAGGCATGGCTCAGCCGCAAGCCATTGTCTCCACTCCACACCCAAGGAGGTCTATACCAAAGGCAACACCTAGCACCCAGCAGGTGTGGGTCCCGAAAGGTTCCCAGCCAACGAAACCCCAGTCTCAAGCCCAGCCCAGCAAGGCCGGCAGGTCCAACGCTCCGCCCGAGAGCGTGTTCAACCGCTTAGGTCAGAAGAGTGTATTCAGCCGGTTAGGCTCGAGAATACCACTCAACAACTTGAAAATAACTGCCCCTGACCAAACAAAGAAGAAGAGAAGAACCGCTCGCTATGAAGAGCACTTCTCAGTCAACACCATCAGTATAAGCTATGATACTGATCCTGACACTGATGGTGAGGTGAATATGGTTCAGGATGACCAGTCCCCGCCTAATCAAGCCCACGTCACAAATACCAATAAGAATAATGGTAGAAAAGGGAGACCCCCAAAGAGAGTCAACCCCGAAGGCAATAACAGGGAAGGGGAAGACCACAACGAAAACCCCGATCTCTTCGACAACGAAGATGACGTTGAAACACGTCCCGAGATGCCTATTGATGAAATAGAAATATTGAAAGGCCACATCGAGGCACGGGACGAAGAGCTGATTAGGCAACGGGAGCTAATCGCTACCATGCTAAAACAAAACGAAGAACTGATTAAGGCGGTCAAATCCTTGCAAGAATCACAAGACGCCAATTTCAAAGCTGGTAGCTCCCGTCAAGAAGGAGTCCACAGTACCAAAAGCAATCATAAGGGGAAACAACCGGTCGATTCTAAACCCCATCCACATAGAATAATAGAAGTGGAGGCTGAACCAACGGGAATATCCCGGAAAGAGATTCAGGCCATGATCGCCCAGCAAATGCAAATAGCTGGAGGTGGATACGCTATCCCTCCTGTAAAAAACTGTGGACATCCATACCCTGCCATATACGACTTGGAAGAATATCCTAAAGGGTATGTGATTCCCCGCTTCAGGACCTTCTCCGGGGAAGGTAATAAAGACCTGAACCCCGAGCAACACCTGGCCCACTTTGTAGCCTCGTGCGGCAACACGGGCGACAATGATGCACTGTTGTTAAGACAATTCCCCCAAAGCTTGGTGGGAACCGCCTTTCAATGGTATTATTCGCTGGAAAACAACAGCATCAGGACCTGGGACGAGATGGCAGACTCGTTCAGGGCGCGATTTGTCATGGTGTCTGACAAAATAAACATAGCCGATCTGGCAAGCACTAAACCCAAGAAAGGGGAGTCAATGACAGATTTTATCAATAGATGGCGGAACCTCAGCATCAAATGCGACCGCACATTAACCGAAGATGAGGCCGTCAACCTAATCATGAAAAACATTGACGGGTGGATGGGCATGCTTCTTGGCGTGACAAAGGTCAACACGTTCAAAGACTTGCTCAGATCGGTATCCAACATGGAAAGGATGTCACCGCACACCGTGCCGAGCTTTATGAACAATAGGCCGCAACGAGGAGCCCGAGCTGAAACCAAAGTGGCATTCACCTCGTTGAAGGATAAGATGGTTGCCAATGCAGACACCCAAGGCGGCAGCAGTAGCACAAATGGCAACAATTACAACAGAGGACCCAGGCCCAATCCAGGAGGGAGTTCACGGAGTTTTGAATCTCTCAAACAAAAGAAATCTAGACCGTACTCCTTCAGAAAAGATAAAGTTGCCCAAATCTTCAGAGGGGCACTGAAGAACGGCCTAACCCTGCCGACCAGTAAACGCCCGGAAGATGCTGATAAATCGGACGAACCCAACTTTTGCCCATACCACAGAATAATAGGGCACTCAATTGAAGATTGCTGGGTCTTCAAAGATTGGGTCGAGAAGGCGTATAAAAATGGTGAAATTACTTTACCAAAAGGGTTCTTGCAAAGCCCATCGGCCCATGAGCAGGCCAACGCGATCTCTCATGAGGAAGAGAAAGTCCCGGGCCAGTCATGCGAAGACCAGGAAGAGCAATGGACTACGCACCTATCGAAGAAATCAATTAAAATGCTTAAAGCCCTTAAGAAAGAACCTGGCATGAAATGGAAAGACGACATCACGCCAGTGATCCCACCAAAACCCAGGGTATATTACAAGGTGGACCAGAGTCAAGATCAGGTTCTTAAGAAGAAAAAGAAGCATAGAAGCAACAAGTCCAAAAAGAATAAGATTGAAGAGTATGAGCAGGGCAGTCCCGAGGCGATCACCCTTCAACATTTCATCTCCAAAGAAGACTGGGAGAAGCTAACCCTAGGTCAGAAGGAAGAAAATATGAATGAAGAAATAAATAAAGAAGAAAGCGAAGAGATCTGGGGTGCTTCGTGCAATATGGTATATTCTTCTCACGACGAAGATATGCCAACATTAGAGGAGATGTTCTTCCCAAATGATGAAGGGGAAGCAAGCACCTCTGGGACCAAGAATGAAGAATGCAAAGCCGTGCTCCGGTCCGGGACTTATATACCCGAGAGACAGGCTCCCAAGGATTCCGATAAAGGAAAAGATAAAGTCCAGAATAAAGGAAAAGAGGTCGAGAATCCAAGCAAGAACCCAGAAAAGACCCGGTCGACGGGCGAAGAATATAATGTGTTGGCACATCTGCGCAAGATTCCAGCGTTATTAAGCATATTTGACGCATTGATGATGTCACAAGACCTAAGGGAGGTCCTAATTCAGGCCTTGCAAGATCCCGAGAAGTACAAGTCATACTTCGTAGAGCAAAATATGCAAGAAGCCCTATTCACCGCCAAACGGGCCGCCTGTATAAATTTCACGGACGATGACCTCCTAATAGGCACCGTCGACCACAACCGCCCGCTGTACATCACCGGAAACTGTGGAGGGCAGAAGATTGGCCGCATCTTGGTCGACGCAGGGTCTTCGATCAATATCATGCCGCTCAAAACCCTGAAGACCATCACCTTAGATGTGAAGAATCTATCTGATGAAAAGGTGATTATTCATGGCTTTAATCAGAACTCCCAAAAGGCTCTGGGAGCTATAACTTTGAACCTGCAATGCGGAAGCCTAAGAGCGCCTACTAAATTCTATGTCATTGACGCTGAAACCTCTTATCGGGCGTTGCTGGGTCGTCCGTGGCTTCATAGTAATCAGGTCATACCCTCTACTCTGCACCAGTGCCTGAAATATATTGAGAATGGTAAGCAAAAGAGAATTGACGGAGATGTCAAACCATTCGGGGTGCATGAGATTAAATTCAATGACGCCCAATATTTTCTGCCTAAATCCGCTATGGCGCCAAGCCGGCCTATAACAAAAGCAGGTCAGAAACCCTTCAACAAAGGCCCTAAATTTGATACCTCGTCTGGAGAAGAAGAAGAGGTCAAATTTAATATCAAACCCCGAGGTGCTCGAGCCCAAAGACCCGGAAGAAAGTCGGGTGAAGAAGCAACCTTCCGCTTCAAACAGGTGGCTGCGTATAAGGCCCAAATAACACCGAGCGAAATAAATGCAAGTGATTCTGAAGAGGAGGTCATTTTCAATTTTAAACCTGCCAACACCCCTCAAATTCAGATCATAGAGGCAACTTCGGGAGAAGACTCCGAAGATTCTAACAGCTCGGGTAATACCACCTCGGGAGAAGAGTCTGGCCATGATCGTCAACCCTGGGAAGAGGAATCTGACGAAGAGATCATCTATCACATCCTCAAGAAGCCATATAAAGGGCCCGAAACAGATAATGAAAGCGAGGAGTCATATATGATCAACACGGGACCCGGTAGCGGAAGGGATAACCCGGTTAGGCCGAGGCCTATAAATGAAGAACGCTCATGGCGGGAAAATTTTGAAGGTCGCGTTTGGAATGCGATCGACGAAATAAGGCACCAGGTTGAAAATAATAGAAGAGAGGTGTCTGAACAATGGGAAGTGATGCAGGATATCAAGACGCAACACAATGAAATCATGGTAATGATTGAAAACCTGCAAACCGCGATCTATAACTCCGAGCTACTCAAGGAGGTGACGAGCGAACCCCGTTCCGGGACCCCTGAAAGACAAATACCCGATAGCGGCAAACGGGTAATTGTCATAGTAGATGAATCAAAGGGGGAAGAAACGAGAGCTAAGCAACCGACCGTCATGCAAACTCTCAAGGTCAAGAAGAGTAAACCATACTCTTTCCTGAAAAATAAAACAGCTCGGATATTTGAACAGGCCCTAAAGAACGGATTAACACTTCCCGTCTGTAAAAGACCCGCTGACATAGAAAGAGCCGGCGAAGGCGAATTCTGCCCTTATCATCGCATATTGGGCCATACAATTGAAGAATGTTGGGTATTCAAAGACCTCATAGAAGAAGGGCATAGAAACGGGACAATCCAACTCCCGAAGAGCTTTCAACAAGACCCAGCTCCGCATAACCTGAATAACAAGGGCAAAGGGGTGGCTTATACAATCTCGCACACTCCCGTACCTAGCAAACCTAAGGCTGCGAGACGTAAACCGATCAAAGAAATCTACCGCTCCAACTCAGTCATGAACATTGAGATAGAAGAGGAGATGGCAGCGCTGGAGATTACTGTGGTTCCCGAAAGGCATTTTAAAGACCTTATACCAAGGGAGGTGAACCACATACAAACCCTAAAGACCTTTGTTGTGCCGGCAAAGGTAGAGCGCCTCAAAGGGAAGACTATCATCCACAAGGCCATTATTTTCTATCAGAGCGATTCAACCCAGTCTCTGAAGAACCCTGATCACAACACTTGGAAGAAGTGGGTGATGGAGCAAGAATTGGAGAATGCAACGAGCGGTGACGCTGCATCTCATCCCTTTGGAAAGGAGCTGTATAAACTGGCAAAAAGGGCAAAATGTCTGAGAGACATATCCAAGGCCGAGGCCAAGCGCTTTGATGAACTCTGGAATGGCGGCCAGAATAAGGTCCTGGGCCTGGACGGTAAAATAAAATACACCCGGGGATTAGGGTATAACTGCGATGACGCAGCATGTTTTGAAGGATCTCTCAACGAGTACCGTATGAAAGAAAGCTGTTGCATGACTTCTGTTGAAATGCCAGACAATGAAACAGAAGAGGACAATACCCCGGTCCTGAAAAATGCTTTAAAGCGGCTAGAAAAGGAGCCTAATACGGTCGATGAGTTAGCGGAAATCAATCTGGGGACGGAAGAAGACCCACGACCAACTTTCATAAGCGCGTCATTGCCAGAAGAGGTGGCTGACAGGTTGAAGACATTCCTTAGAAGCTACATGGACTGCTTCGCTTGGAGTTATAAAGAGATGCCTGGATTAGATCCCAACGTGGCGGTCCATTATTTGAAAATCGATCCAACCTTCAAGCCGATTAAACAAGCGCCGAGGCGGATGAGAATAGAGCTCGAAGAGAAGGTCGTGGAAGAGACAAAGAAACTCATCGACGCCGGCTTCATACGGGAAGAAGAGACGCCAGAATGGGTGGCTAGCATTGTCCCGGTTAAGAAGAAAAATGGACAAATCCGCATTTGCGTGGACTTTCGGGACTTGAACAAGGCGTGTCCTAAAGATGATTTCCCGCTCCCAGTAACCGAAATCATAATTGACCATACATCCTCCTATGAAGTCTTCTCCTTCATGGACGGTTATGCGGGCTATAATCAAATCAAAATGGCGCCAGAAGATGAGAGGCATACGGCATTCCGCACGCCGATTGGCATATATTGTTACAAAGTCATGCCGTTTGGGCTCAAAAATGCGGGAGCCACCTATCAACGGGCGATGACGAAGATATTCGACGATCTGATCCACAAAATAGTAGAATGTTATGTGGACGATCTAGTCATCAAGGCTATGTCATATGAAGAACACCTCCAATACCTCGAGGTCGTTTTCAACCGCCTAAGAGAACATGCGCTCAAACTAAACCCGTTGAAATGCGCATTTATGGTATCATCTGGTAAATTTCTGGGGTTTGTGGTACGCCACAGGGGCATTGAGATAGACCCGGGCAAGATCAAAGCAATCACGGAACTATCCCCGCCAAAGAATTTAAAACAATTGCGATCTTTGCAAGGGCAATTGGCGTACATCAGGCGGTTCATAGCCAATCTATCGGGTAAAATCCAACCCTTCACCCGGCTGACTAAGAAGAATATCCCGTTTAAGTGGGATGGCGAGTGCCAGCGAGCCTTTGAAGAGATCAAGGCATATCTACTGAACCCTCCAGTGTTGGCGGCGCCCATACCCGGGAAGGAACTCATTCTATATACCACCGCCCTGGATGGATCCTTGGGAGCTTTGTTGGCACAAGAAAATCAGGATGGTAACCAAAATGCGCTGTATTACTTAAGTCGCATGATGGTGGGGGCAGAACACGGATACTCACCGATCGAGAAGCATTGTTTAGCCCTAATCTTCGCGGTGAAGAAATTGAGGCATTACATGCTAGCCCACAAAATCATTTTAATATCCAAGGTGGACCCTCTCAAGTATCTGATGACTCGGCCAATGCTGACGGGGAGGCTGGCCAAGTGGGCTATCATTCTCACCGAGTTCGACATCACCTATACACCGCAAAAGGCGATAAAGGGGCAGGCGCTAGCAGATTTCTTAGCTGCACACCCGATCCAAGACGACTCCCCATTAAAATGTGACTTCCCTGATGAAGAAACCCTACATGTTGAAGAAGGAAGTCCTATATGGGAGATGTACTTTGATGGTGCTTCGTCGATCAAGCCAATCGCGGGCCCGGGAGTCCCAACTGTGCGAGCTGGCGCAGGACTAGTCTTCGTAACCCCGGAAGGCGGGATAATACGGCATTCTCTGGCTTTAACCGAACCATGTACAAATAACGAAGCAGAGTATGAGGCACTTATCGCCGGACTAGAGCTATCATTGGAGCTGGAAGTCAAGGCTGTGCGCATCTTTGGGGATTCACAGCTGATAATGAATCAAATAATTGGTGAATACAAGGTCTTGAAGCCGGAACTAATACAATATCACCAGAAGGCCATGGAATTAATGAAGAAAATCCCGTATGTGTCCATTGAGAAGGTCACGAGGGCTGTGAATGGTGAAGCAGATGCGTTGGCCAAACTCGCCAAGGAGCTGGGTGAACCAACAGAGCCGGAAATTCACATCATCGTCCGTAATAGAAGGCCATTATCATTGTGTCAGACGATAGATAATGCGAATAATGAAAATACTGGGCTAGAAAAGATGGAATGCCAAGAAGCAATGATAACTGAAGACGATGATTGGAGACAGCCATTCATCGAATATTTCCGGCATGGTACCCTCCCCAAAGATAAAAGAATAGCTGATCAACTAAGAAAGCGGGTACTACGGTATGCATATGTGGGCAATACGCTATACCGTAGGTCTTATGATCAGTTATGGCTAAGATGTGTATCAGGGCCTGAAGCCGAGCAGGTTATGAAAGAAGTTCATTCTGGACTATGTGGAGCACATCAATCTGGGCCGAAAATGAAGTTGAAAATCAAGCGAATGGGGTATTATTGGCCCACGATGGTGGCTGATTGTGAAGAGCACGCGAAGAAGTGCCGCATGTGCCAGATACATGGCCCTTTTATACATCAAGCGCCAAACCCGTTGCACCCCACGGTAGCATCCTGGCCATTTAATATGTGGGGCACAGACATAGTGGGGCCCATAGACCCTCCGACGTCGAGAGGTCACCGATTCATCCTGGCGGCGACAGACTACTTTACAAAATGGGCCGAGGCCATCCCACTCAAAGAAGTCAAAGCATCCGATGTGGTTAAGTTCTTCAAGACGCACATCCTCTACCGATTCGGTACCCCACAACGGATAATATCCGATAACGGGACGGCCTTCAAGAGCTCCAAAGTCTATGCCCTGGCGGAGCAATTTAACATTGATTGGAGATTCTCGTCCATTTACAACCCGAGAGCCAACGGCCTGGCCGAAGCCTTTAATAAAACCCTAATAAATATCATGAAAAAGACCGTAAACGGCAACCAACGAGACTGGGATAATCGTCTACAGGAGGCATTATGGGCTTATCGGACCACGTACCGAACGCCTACGCAAGCTACCCCGTATTCTTCGGCTTTTGGGGTTGAAGCCGTCCTCCCTCTTGAGGTGGAATTACCATCATTACGGGTGGCTATGCAAAATGATATGACCATGGATGAATGCCAACAACTCAGACTGGACGAGTTGGATGCCATGGACGAGAAGAGGTTAATAGCCCAGCAGAACCTCGAGATATATCAGGCAAAGATGGCAAGGGCATATGACAAAATGGCGCGAGTCAGGGCATTTCAACAAGGGGAGCTTGTTCTTGTCCTTAAGAGGCCGATCATTGGCCGGCACATCGGCCCGAAATTCTCCCCGAACTGGGAAGGGCCATACGTAATTGAGAAGGTATACGAGGGCGGCGCATATCAACTCATAGACCATGAAGGTGAAAGGCCCATGCCACCGATTAATGGGCGATATCTGAAGAAGTACTACACATAGCCCGGAACGGGACCAATCGAGTAGTATCTATTGTAAATAAATAAGGAGGGAATAAGTGTTCGTTTACACACACGTACACGAAACACAAACCCATGTCTGACCTCCACTTTTGCATAAAAATCCCAAAACCCTACTTTTGCATCTGTAAATAGAATGCATCCAAAAATCCAAAACTACACAAACACATTTAGCCCTACAACAAAATAAAAATAGAATAAGGGAATACAACGCCAAAACCACGCGAGAATGTAAGGCGAGAGCCTTGGTGTTTGGGCTCACAATACAAATACCACTGGGTTTGTCCATTTAATACAGAATAAACACAAAAATGGGCAGGGTTTGCAGTTTGTCCCTCAAACTATCTGTTGCCCAATGACGAAAGTTGCTCATATTGGTCGCCCGCGGCGCAAGCCAAGGGATAGGTCGAGCAAATTGGTGGCTAGTAAATAGTCGCTTCCGAGGGCATATAAATAAATAACTCTCGTATTATTAGTAGCATGTATCACTAATAACAAAAATTTGCCCTCTTCTGATAAAATAAAAGGATATATATGTAAAACAATAAAAACCTACTTTCCTGCTTATAAAAATAAAAAATAAAAAAATAAATAAAAATAATAAAACATTTTCAATAAGGGGTTGCCACCTTTGT
>CAXKVV010000863.1:0-29985 GCA_964058805.1 Schoenoplectus triqueter
ATGCGAAGCCAGCCAACAGCTAAATGATTATTAAGTCGTCAAGAAATTCCATCAAGTTAATATTGCATTGCATAACAAAAAAGGATACACAACATTAAGCAAAAACACGCTACAACTAATTACCAACACACCTTGCCAGCTGCCAACTGGTACCCCTAGTAGTTAGAAACTCCACCTGTGTGCCCTAAGGCAACAAAGGCTGAGAGATCGATTTGCGAGACAAGGCCATCTTCTTCAGCAAATGGAGGAAAGAACGAGCAATCTGCATAGTTGGATCAATGTTTGTCGCTTCTCTGAACTTGGCATGGAGCCGCACAGCCACTTCGAGCTCAACTCCAAGCCGTCTTTGCTCCTCTTTAATTGCTTCTGAGCACAAACCACACACCCAAGCCCCACCAAATTGCTCTTTGATACAACCTATATAATCCACAGTGCATTCTTCCCATATACCACAGCACTCACACTTAGCAACTTTCACTATTTCATGATCATATTCCATTTCTCTTCTTGGTTTCTAGCTCTTTCTTTCTCCTTTATCTTTCAATGCATGTTTGATTTTATAGATATGGATGATGAGTGAAATATATAGGAGGGGTAACATGGGTAGTTGTTATTTTTAAGAGGATAAGCCGATTGTCAGGGGCATGCAATGTATGTTAGTGCAAAAGACCAAATGTAGTTATTCTTCTTCTTTTATTAAAAAAAAAATGTTGGTGAGGGAGCAAGGATTCTTTATAGAAAAGGATAGAGGTAACATGTAAAGGAAAGTTTGAGCATCGGTACTTTGTTGCTTTCTGCTCGTGAATCTACTTCTTTTGTTTCTATGCATGGGGAAACCATGAATGGCCTACATAATTGTCCTGGATGAAATTATTGTTTTGCCCATACGGATTAGAAAGATGCTCGTTACTAGGTCACTCTTAGAAGCTGATCAAAACTAGCTAAGCTTGTATCAAATCGTACATGACCATGAAAATTTATAATACTGTTACTATTAGAAAAACTCATGGATTCATCAAAAGTTCAAACCTCGGGAGACATTTTTGTTTATCTCAATTCTTAATAGGGTTAAAGCTTTCAAGCTTTTTAAGCATGTCACATTATTAATTTTTTTTACCATTAATTTTGTTTGAATTTTTTTATCTTTTTCAATTTAATGGTTTATATAAAATAATTTTTCTCTCCTCATTAAAATAATGTGCGTAATGTAATTAATGTGAAACTAAATTCTTAAAATGATCTAATTTTTTAATATGATCTTTTATAGATTATTATGTATTATTATAGCAATTATTATAATTAATTAATATTAAAAATATTGTGTCTAAATTTATTTTAATGTAAAATATTATATTATTAATTATTTATTTAAGAACTATATTGTTTGGGCTTAGTTAATAGAAAAGTGGAGGGGATTTCGCCGTCTCTAACACCTTGCAATTATTACCACAAAAACAAATCTAGCTATGAGAGGAAACTCCTAGACGGCAGCCTTGTGAGTTAATGCAGGAAGTTTAGTTTGCAAGTTCTTCATTTGTTGGACAGTAACAATAATTAAACAGAAGTTGAAGTTGGCCAATTACTAATTTTTGCGTAATATGTACATTCCGGTATACGCTGTTGGTCACAGCGATGTTTTTCTTTTCTTTTCTTCTTTTTGGTTGGGGTGGGGGTTGAAAGTTGGGGCCACAATTGGATTTCGTAATCTTGACAGTACTAAAAATTTCCGTCGCAGGATGCCATTTCATGGAAACTTCAAACTTCATTAACGCCCGTGCCATCAAAGTTTTGAAATTAGGGAAGATTTGTTTTAGTAAAAGACAGGTCAAAGCCTCTACTTTTACAAAAAAAAATATTAAATTGTTAATAAAATATAAAGTACCGTTTTAAAATTGTCCCAAAGAGATTTGGAATTTGAAAAAAAAAACTTAAAATAAACAAAGAATTTTTTTTTAAAAAAAATACACTTTTTAGAAAGACTACAATTTTAAAGATACTAGTTATATACCCACGCGTTGCAACAAACTATTTTATTTAAATATTAAAATATTATAAGATAAAAAATTCACATTGATGAGATTTTCTACACAGTATGAGTTAATGATTCATGGGTTTATGATAAGAAAAGTAAATTATTCCAATATATATTGTCATCATTAATTTCTTACCAAACATGCACAATGTTGCTAAATAAAAATAACTATATTATGAAAATGACAGTATAGATGAGAAAGAAATGGAGAGAGAAAAGGGATCAATGGACGCGATTACATACGTTCGATCAACTAAAAATAAATATTATCCGTCTAATTGAGAGATAAAATTGGAATAATAAAAAAATATCATGATAAAAAATGACTCTCTAATTCTTAGATGTTTTATATAATAGTTTAAATTTTTACATCCCACAAGACTTTCAAATAAAATTTTTAATGAGTATGATAAATTAAAATTTAAAGATGATTTGATGTACTTTTTGAGTTAAGTTCATAGAAGATCTCCGCGAGTTTAAGCTTACGATATATTCACTATATATATATATATATAATATAGAGCAAATATACGGTGTTCTTAAGCCCTTAGCTCAAAAAATATATCAAATGATCTCTAAATTTTAATTTTTCACTCTCATTAATTTTTTCATATTGAAATCTCTTGGTGTACAAAAATTTAGGATATTTTGAGTTTTCTAAGTCAATGTTTTAAATTTTTTAAAATCAAGTCTAAAAATAATAATAAAATATTTAATGTTTGTACATTATTTTGAAAATTTTAAAAGAGTGACTTAGAAAACTTTAAACATCCCAAATTTTGGTACCCTATAAGATTTCAATATGAAGAATTTAATGAGAATGAAAAATTAAAATTTAGAGATCATTTGATATATTTTTTAAGTTAAACTCACGGAGGCATTCCGTGTGCTTAAGAACACCGTAGATTTGCTCTATATATAAGGTTTGAATTTGTTATACTTATCGATTTGTTCATGTTTCTGGAATATTATTCGAGTGTGACAAATCAGACAATAAATTAATTGTGTAACACATTGGCCAATTAATAGTGTATAGCAAAACTAATTATTCGAGAAATTAAGATGCAATCCGCAAAAATATCTTATTTAAATCTTTACATTCAAGAGCTGTAATATCAGTACTTCTAATTACACTTTGGGAAAAATTAATATAGTTCCAAATTAAAGCATACTAGCTATATACCCGTGTGTTACAACAAACTCTTTTATTTAAACATTAAAACATTATAAGATAAAAAATTCATATTGATGAGATTTTCTACACAGTATGAGTTAATTATTTATGGATTTATGATAAGAAAACTGAATTATTCCAATATATCTTATCACCATTAATTTCTTATCAAACATGCACAAGGTTGCTAAATAAAAAAAAACTATATTATGAAAATAACAGTATAAATGAGAAAAGAAATGGAGAGAAATAAAGGATCAATGGACGCGATTACATACGTTCGATTAACTAAAAATAAATATTATCCGTCTAATTGAGAGATAAATTTGGTATAAAAAAAAAATACCCTCCAATTCATAGATGATTTATATAATAATATAGATAGATTTTACGTAGCAATTCAAGAATACGTTTCGAGTGTCTTGTAAATATCGAGGTGCAGCATTCACACTAGAGAACGAATGATGCGATCATTAAAATTTCTAAGACATTGAATTTGTTTTTTAATGGCAATAACAATCCATCCTGTGTAGATATATAGTTGAAAGAGTCGGCTGTTTAAATTTTCTTTGAAACTTTAGCTATAGATTTAGAAAGAATGAGCATTTATTGAAGAGATTATAGGCAGTTTCTTGCGCTCGTCTTCATAGGTGACAAATGCTCACTAATTGCACCTTTTTATTAAGGTTTTCTATAATTAAAATGGAATTTTTAACCATTAACCAAGAGAAGATAATGATTCTTGGCGGAGCTTTAATTGACCATACATGAGAAATTATGATTTAGGAGATGGAGAGTACAGAACGAAGGAGTGAAAAGATTTGCCGAGGAATGAATTACTAGAAGTAAGAGACCAAATTGGTTTTATCATGACAGATGATTTAAGAATAGTGTTGATATAATTTGAGTTAAATAAGTAAATAATTGACAAGCAATAGAAGACATACCATGCATAAAAAAGAGTTGAGTGATTAGAATTAAAGAAGGTAATAAAATCATACAGTGATATATCTGAAACTATTGTAAAAGAAAAGAGTATTAGCAATTTAAATTTTATAATGTCGTGTCCCCAATAAAAATACCAAAACACAATTCACTTGCCTAACTCTATTTCAATTTGACATCTATTTTCGAAGAGAATTGCAATGGAATGAATATTTTTCCAAAATTACAAGGAATTTGCTGAAAACCATTCTCTTAAATGTGTATGCATAGTTAATTTACTTCGATAAAGAATTTTGTGATTTACTCATTTCCATAACAATTTTGCAAACATGGATTGATCAATTATCCATAAGTGTATTATACTCATTCCTCTTTATTTTTTGTCTGCACAATGTCCCCACTTAACTAGATGGATTTTTTTTTGCTTTGTTCATCCATTCCATTCCAAAACAAATTCCTACGACTTTTATCAATTTTATCTATGACCCATTGTGGAAACGAAGTTAATGAGGAATTTAAAAGAAATTGTATCCCTTTGAAATATTAATGAAAGAACATTTAAGAATTTGAAATTGTCTTATAGAAGGTTGCAAAAAAAAAAATGAATCATCTGCATTTAGTACATATGCTAAGGAGTCTCCACTCTTTTCGACTGATGCAAATTTAAAATTTGAGAAAAATATGAACAATAATATATGATGGAGTTATTGGTAGCTCTATTTCTTTTTTTTTTAAAACAAAGCGTCATGTCAAAATACACTTAATTAAGTACTTAACATTAAATGTTGAAAAGTTCCTTATCTAGAAATTATTTTTCTAGGCAATTAATATTGTTTCCAAAAAAACACAAATATAGTTGGGTTATGGTGTTATGCAATGAACATATCATTCTCATATTATGGATCGGTTCTTTATTTTAAAAGTTTAAATGGTCTATCTGAATTGCTCAAAATGATTTTCATATGAATATTTAGTTGTATATCAAGTTTATTTATTTTTTACAATTTTTTATTATTTTTTAGATAGTTAGAATATCACTTGATTTAATTATTATGAGTCATCCAAAACAAGTGATTTCTAACTATCTAAAAAAATATGTTTTGATATCAAATTTTATATTTTGTAAAAAAAATTTAGGGGTAGAATATGCATTAAGTTTATGATTTTCTAACCCCAAAAAATTCAAAAAAATAGAAAGTTTATTGTCCAATTATATTTTAATATGGAGAACACATTGAACTATTGGATGCTATTTTGAATTCAAAAATAAGAGATACGACGTGAAATACAAAAGATATTGTTGTTGTAAATAATTTTTAATTTTATATTTATCGATTTGTAAAATAATTATAAATGAATATAATCTTTTTTTAGTATGTTAAATGTAGGATATTAAATTTTAAGAGAAGAATAATGTATTTGGAATAAATTATATGAAGATCTCAAGAATAAAATTAAGTTAAGTTAGATTTATAATAAATAAAGATAATTAAACTAATCTTAAGATCAATACATTCTAGACTCTTGTCTAGTTGATTTTGATCTTCAAATTACCTTGCAATATCTTTAAAGAGCGAGATTGTGAGATTATTGAGAGTTTGTTTGTTTGTTTGTTTTTGTTTTTCCTTTGTGAGTTTTTTTAGAGGTGTTATCTCCATTAATTGTTTGCCCAATAACTATCCGATTACTTAGTGTAAGAGAAAAAGGAAGGTTGTCCGATTACTTAGTGTAAGAGGTTAAAAGTTCACAGTTGTACGAGTATTGTGTTTTAGTGACTCGGTGCAATCGACTTCAGTGATTGTAGGTCGTGAAGATGTAGACTCGTTATAACCGAACTTTATATTTTTGTGTTCTTTCTTTTTCTATATGTTATTTTAATTTTTGATATTGAACTCCAAAATCAACCCAAAATTCTTTTATTGTGCATTATTAATACCATTAGTGACAACAGATATTATATTTAAAATATTCTATTATCACTTCTAAAGTCATCAATATGGTAATCGAGTTAAAGTTCAATGTAAACATAAAAAAAACAAATAATCGACAATGCCAGGCAAAAGTAACCAAGGGGCATGATTAAACATCTGTACGCGCGTCTTGAATTCTGAATTTCTATTATTAGAGACTAATTTTCGATTTGCTAATTTTCAGTTTTTAATTTTGATTTATATTTTTTTAAAATAATAATGGAGGCACGAAAAATATAGACATTTGAACCCTCTTCATTTCATAATAAAATTACATTGATATATGAGTTTACATAATTTCACCAAAATAAAATGAAAATGCGAACTCTTAAGCTAATTATCAATTAAGATTTAAAATACTATATAAATATACAATAAAATAATAATGAGTATTATTAAAAAAATAAAAAAATAATATACACCGGAGTTCTAGAGAATTTTATTAAAGAAAGATATAAGTAGAAAAAGGTTTTCTCATTTCTTATTGTTTTTTGTTCAACGAAAGCCCATAGTTTGATTACCCGATGATACGCATCAGGCTGTACAAACAGATTGATTTTAAAATTTTGAACTTTGATTCGATTTTTTAGTTCAAAAATTTTAGTTCAGCTGAAAATTTTAGCTAATTTAATTTTTTTTTTATTTGGTTTTTAATTTTTAAAATCGAATAAATCAAACAAACTGAGTAGTTTAAAATTTACCAAACAAATTTATTTTATTTGGTATAAATAATGATCATATCAAAGATAATTCTAATATATTTATTTCTGTAGGCTTTACTTATTCATTTATTTTATTTGTTTTAATTATTTATTTTTTCTAATAATTTGTATAGCTATCGATACTTTTATTTTTTGATTAAATTTCAGTTTAACTGAAAAAATCGAATAATATTTTGATTTATTTGGTTAGTATTTTTATAAATTTGATTCGGTTTGTAATTTAATAAATCAAATAAAAATTTTAATATAAATATTTATTTCGATTTAACTGAAGTAAGCGATTGCAAATAATTAATCTGGCTCAGTATTAAATACTGACTGATAAACCGGTCAGCTTGACCTTTTTATTGAACAAAATCCGACGCGTATCCGACTCTCCAACTTTTCCGGTCTAGTTCGTCAGTCCAACCTGTGAAATTATTAATTCAAAATATTATTGTGTCCGATTTAGACAACGCACTGAGATGATTGTTTTTCCTTTACATATGTCATTGTAGCAAGACAGAATAATGATTGTACAAAACAGAAAGTGCAATTCGCCGACTCCCTGACGACAAAGTTTCTTTAATTATTCTTAAATGCATTAAAATGAAATCGCTTAAATGTTTTAAATTTTTATTATTTATTTAGTATAAAATAACCCAAAAATCATAAAATTTTATGAGTAAAGATGAGTAAAGATTTATTGAGCTTAAACTCATAAAAAATTCAAAAAATATGAAGTTATATATATATATATATATATATATAGGTCTACTAATGTGTTTTATAAAGCATAAAATACTTCGTACTTCATGTGTATATCTCATATTTTAAAATTCAAATGGACGATCCAAATGTTAAATATGATATTCATATCAATATCTTTTTGGTGATTAAATTTTATATTTTTTAGATTTTTTTTTGCTATTTATTTAAAGGGATAGAAAATTGTTGATATTGAATGGTTCAGAAGACGTCAGATCAATGAATTTTGTAGACCTTCAAAAATATAGTAAATTTTTTTTTAAAAAAATATAAAATTTGATCACCAAAATTTTTTTAATATGAAGATCATATTTAACGGTTTGAATCGTCCATTTAAATTTTGAAATATGAGATATACGTATGAAGTATGAAGTATTTTGTGCTTTATAAAGCACATTAGCACACCTATATATATACAATGCGGTTTCTATATAAGTGCAGACAATTCACGAATTTTAGACAACAAATTATTTTTTTTTGTCTTGAACTTGTCAATATGATTAAGGGTGCTACTGTAAGCGGTGAATAATATGCCAACGGCGACGAATCTAGGAACAGATAATTGGTAACAACGTTTGGTAATTTTTCCTGAAGAAAACGGTAATAATAACATACACATATTTTTTAAAAAAGAAAAAAATAGGCCACTATCGGGCAAGCGGCACCTCCCTTATATATGAGATCGAATGGCTCCTGTAGACCAACATGCTATTAGGGATAGGATGGCACTAGATACTGGCAGCAACTTATCACAATGGACCACAGAGATTAAATAAAAAAGACAATAGTAATAATAACAAAATAAAATACCAAAATAATTCATGATTAACTTCCTGTTATTCTCTGCATGGAGAGAGAAATGTGCCAAAATATCAAGGGGAACAAAAGAACACATCATACCCAACTGACACAACTTAGAATCGAAAAATAGAAGCAATAGTATACAGAATAAAAGAAACAAAAAAAGGACAAGAAAAGTTTTGATGGAAATACACAAGGATACACACATTCAAATAATTTGCTTGCTACTTTTTACTTGATTTTTCTTTCAGGTTTTTATTGTTGTTACACCTTCGATATTAAAAAAAGAAGAAGGAGCAGTTGCGTAGCACAAACACCGTATGTCGAATGCCTACTCTATGTCAAAATAGGTTGACAACCTTTTCTTAAAAAGATATCTAATTTTCCTCTTTAAACATGGGATGAACCGAACAACATTGGCGTAATGGAGGGCAATGACACAAGCTTTTGTCTGGTTAGAGTGATCCGGGGTATCCAGGGACCCACCCAACCATGTGCTCCGTAAGACAAAAGGTCGTGCTGTCAATATCCTCTGCAATTCCATTGATTCAGTGTGCCGGACAAAATGGAGAATTTTCACTATACCAAATCTACGTTCCGTGATGCCTATCAACATTGAAATTGCAGCAGTAGTAGTTGCGTTTTATTCATATTTATTTTTAGTTTTTTACTGAATAAAACCACCTTTTTATGTTCTAATCAATAAAAATTGGTATTTATTAATACTTGGAGGACACTGGACACGTCGAGTTGACAAGTCGTAACAGATTAATGGAAGCGCATCCTCTGTGTTGTAACTTGCAGCACAGAGGATCTCGACCCTTCGTGCGAATCAAAGACCAGATTATTTTGTAACGCATCCAAAGTAGTTCGAATATGTTAAGATCAATTCTAACTAAGAATGAGTGTTAATTGGAAGTAATTTTCGAAGAATTAAGAATTTAATATTAATGGCGAAAGCTGAGAGAAAAACGACAGGTGAAAATCATACTTTCACTTAACAATTTCATAATCATTAACAATCATAATCACTATCAACAGTATCCGCTCTTACGCGCAGACTCTTATATCCATAATATGAGGACATTTGAATCAGTATTTATATATATTCAATTTTTGCTGGTTTTTAGTGTCTATTTTAACTGTTTTTCTACCAGTTTGAACATTTTGGATAATTGTGATTATACAGTATTGATTCTGTCTTTCAATGAACATATTCCAGTAATGCATAAGTATTGGAGGGTTTTAAATCATTATTGCAACTACATCAATTAAAACACACATAATTGAAAACACACAAACCTTGTATCAACAGTCAGAACTAAAAGAATTCCTCTAACCAGAAGACTCTCCTCTACACATAGAAAACTCTAAATCAAAGCAACCGTCTGGGAGTTTGTCTCCTTTTTTTTGATGTGTTGTTATAACATGTGGATGTCCTGCAAATATGGTTGCCACAATCAAATAAACATACTAGTAGATCAGGAAATGTAGTAGAAGATGCAGATTGAACTATAGTTTTAGCAGAATGAGTATTTGGTACAATAGTTGGTTGTAAACAAGATAAACGTGCAAACTTTAGCTATAAAATTAGACCCTAAATTTAGCTGTATAATAAAGAAAAGTATTAACCATGTCAATAAAAAAAAGCTTTACATCAGAAGAATGTTGGATTTAATTACACATGCTTATTTCAATATATCCTGAACAACCATAAGAATGAAAAACAAAATAAGAATGTTATTTTACTTTATCAACCTTCAAAAACCTCTTAGTACACCACATTTGATGTGTAAACTCTGTTTTTGACGGATTCCACCAATTGGCTTCACCAAGACCTTTGTATTCACATGAGAAGTCCCTCTCGATAGTGCCACATAAAGTTGCCCGTGCAAGAAGATCGGTTCAAGTAGGTATACGCCAACAATAGGTATTGTCTGACCCTGAACTTTATTTATCGTCATCGCAAAGCTAAGATGGATGAGGAACTGCTTCCTCTTCATCTTGAAAGAAAACATATCATCGTCCGATGGGCAAAGGGGTATCCTTGGCAGGATTATCCTCTTTTCAGCATGCTCACCAATTACTATCTATACATCAATGATATTTCTCTGAATGACTCTACAAATCAATCTAGTACCATTACATAGTCCATTTCTCGGGTCAATATTGTGTAGAAGTATGATCAGGCACCGAAGCTTCAACTTTAGTAAATGGGGCGGCAAGCCATTGGGATTCTGAGTGTTCAAGAACTCTATGGGGTAGTTATTGTTGGTGTTGTCCTCGGCGGAGTCGAAGCTATAGTATACATGTTTCTCTTCTGGAAACTTTTCGATCATATTACTGTTAATCATGTCAACGTACTCATTCTTCGTTGACAATATGGCCCTGGGCATTTTATGAACAACAAAGCTTGGTCAAAATAAAAATTTATATTACTATGATTTTAATTTTGAATTATTAAAATATTCTAACCATTATTAAAATAAAGTATTTTTATCATGAAAAATACTATGAAAAATAATATACTGGATGCGTTGGATGGCCTTTGAGATTCACTCGGCCTCATCAATACTCATGCAAGTGCGTCAAGAGTCATGAATCCTCGATTTCTTGACTCTTATGTTGACTGCTTCATTAAGGTCCGTGCTGGTGGCGTCGTCGGCGATCGGAGCTGTAGTTTTTCGATTGGCTAAGTGCTCTAGCGTCAACATGCTATGGGGAACCTTCCTACGGTGGCTGATCGGAGATCGGTACGGTGGTGTGTGTTGTGTGCTAGTACCAGTTGAGATGAATTGGTATAATTCGGTACCGAGAGTTCCAATCGCAAATTCTTGACTTATACTTTATCGTTCTTGTGTAATTATACGAATTAATGCAACACTAAGTGTTTAAATTGATTAAAATCATGTATGAGCTAGTATTGAGCAGCTTCAATCGGTACCGGTCACGATTCATACTGAATTCGTGCAATTCAGTCGTTCTCAATGCCTCTTATGCACTCAATAAGCCTCACAACTTCTGTTATAGTCAAGATGTACTCAATTATGCATTCAATTCCTTTAAATTTTTAGTTTAGCACTTGATCTAACCAATACGACGCAATAGTGACATTGGAACACTGGTTCCGTCGAGTTCTCAAGCTTCTAGCTGAGATCAATCGACTTCACATGATGCTATGAACCTCAATGCATGTAGTATGATCAAGGAAGAATGCAATCTTGACTCTTAAATAATGAATTGAGATGAAAAATTCAACTAGTATCGAGTTCTCAAGTTACAACCGAGATCAATTGATACAACAACTTCAATTATCAATTTTAAAAAAAAATCAACAAAGAAACTAAAAGATTGATGCACTCTAAGCTTGTAGCTCATGAAAGAAAGGAAAAAGAATGAAGAAAAATCAAAGAAAATCGATAAAAATCAGAACGATAACATTGATATACTGTTATTCACAAAATCCGATCACAATTACACTTATAAACTCTGATTTCTCAAGAATTAAACTTGCAAACCATAAATTGACACAGAATAGAGCTTAGAACTCAACTCTAATCAAGTAATTTAGATGAATGAATCGAGTTCTCAAATGAAGCACTAAGATCAATCGATTATACCAACTTCTTCTTCTATTTTTGCTCTCTCTCCCTCTGAACTCAATGTCTAAGCTCTCTACCTCTCACTGTTTATGAAAAATGAATCTCTCCCTTTGCTATCTCTCTATCTGACTTTGTCTCTATGCTGATTGGGCTTATATAAGCAATTAAAATGGGTGCACACAAGGGATTATGTCATACACTAGCTATACACCAACAACTAAACTTCTCTGGTCTATGAACATGGTTTTCTACTTCTGTTAGAGTTCTTTTATGGTGTGGGTCTCATTCAAACGAATCCAAAGCTCAATTCTTTGACTGTTGACCAAGTTTGACTCTCTCTTCACTTCTCACTCACTGGTGGAACTTTCTAGAACTCTCAACATGCTATATATACTTATCTCAATGCATCTAAGGCGCCTCTCTGCTCTTTTCCATTGTAGCTTACCTCCAAATCTTGGAATTTGACTACCTGATTCAAGCCTTGACTCAAATCACATATCTCATGTTCAATTGCTATCTCTAATCACCCTAGCAACATCGTGTGAGTGTGTAGAAGCTACAAGCACTATCAATTTGAGTTTATAACATAAGGTTTTGACTTTCCTTCATTTGCCCGATTTCATCACCTTGATTCAATTGCTACAATTCAACTCACAATTACTGCCTTTTTCTTTACATACATCATCGCCTAAGTGACTAGAAGAGATTTGCATTATCAATTTAAGGTTTAGAAGCAAGCATTGGGATCCCTCATTGGTTGTTTGAGTTGTTCATCTCTCTCAACTGCCCTATCCACTTGCTACTTCTCAATTTTGATCATTTACTCTTTCTCTCTTATGCAGTTAATAGCTTTGGCTAGAAGAACTTGAAGTTTGGAGCTGTAGATAGCTTGATCACCTCTAATGACGCCCTCAGCCTCGTCTAGAAGAAGGAGAAAGAGAGAGAGGGGAGAAGGAGAGAGCTCCGGGGAGGCTGAGCTCGACGCACAAGATCCACAGTAAGGTGAGGCCCACTATCAGAGACACAACACGTATGGGCTAGGTACACATTGTCTTTTCTTTTTTATTTAAAAATCTCTGACTTCATTTCTGTATGAACCTGACATGTGGGCCTCACATGTAAGATCTATGAGTCTGGGCTCACAAGTCCAACCATCAACTGCTTAGTGCTAATTAGGCTGAGGTGACACAATCTAATAGGTCCATCTAATTAAACCCCATCACTTAAACCTAATGACATGTTAACTGCCTGCTGATGTGGCCTAGTGTGATGCTGCGACATGGCACCAGTGGGACCCATCTGTCAGGTGTGTGAGACCTACATGGGTGAGGTGGACCAATGAGGTGCTGCCATTTGGCACTAACATGCTGAGGTGGGCTAATGAGGTGCTACCACGTGACACCCTCTCTCCCTTCTCTGATTCTGTGTGTGCATGTATGAGATCCCCGGTTTGCACCCAGTAATACCTCTGTCCCCAAGTTGCACCCAGACAAGTCTTTGATTGAAACTTAGCTCTTGATTAATCTGTTTTTCTTGTCTAATTTGATTCTGATAGCTCCACTTGTCCAAAAATTATGAAATTTTCATCAAAAATCTCTAAATTCCTGATAATCACCCCTGTAATTTTTAATTCCTATTTTGTGCTTGTATCTATAAATTAAAAATTCTCTCAAGGTATACCCTATTATTGATCACACAAATTTTCAAATAGAATGTTGGAGCTTGATACTTGTGCCAATAATATTATTTTGTGCTGTCCTTAATAAAACATCTATTTATGATGCTATTGCTAAGTCCAACTCTATCTGATCAATATTTGTTCATGTCTTAATAATTGAAACATATATCAGTTCAATCAGATGCAACTCACATGGGCATCTAATGAATTCTGTGAAATTGACTTTTAAGTTTTTGTGCATGAAGTCAAATCACATTAAATTTCACTTATTTTTCTATATAAAAATACTTATTTTGAACACAACATCCTCCTGATTGCCTGAGAATCTCTCTATTCCTGCAATTAGGGTTTATATTAGACATTTCTCTTGAATTTCTGGGTATTTCTCTTTAATTTCTTTCTTTATCTCTGGAAATGGGTGTGGGACCCACTTGTCAAGCAAAATAATCACGAAGATGACAGCTCAAGAGACCTCTCTCTCCTGGGTCTCTTGAGAGTCATCAACTCAAATAATAGGGTGATAACAGAGTACTTATATCTTGTGACCCTTGCTCAACTTCCCTTGTGGGACTAATGGATTGGCTTCGGAGCTTGACAGTGACCTCTCCCGACGGGTGGCCCTTCTTTCTCTCCTTCTCTGCCTCCTTCTTATGTTTATATGATTTATGATTATCTCTTTAATATTATTTACTTGAATCTGCTCACTCTCCTCTTAAAACATTTCAAGGGTAAACAATTATATATATTTTTATATATTATATATCAATATATTTTAAAAATTATGTAGAATTTTAATATAACACTAATATTATCTAAATTATATTAAATATTTAGTTATGATATTATTATATGAATAGAAACACTAATATTTTTAAAATTTATAAATATGAATAATGTAATTCAATAGATACCTTGATACCTTTTTAGTCATATCTTTAATTTGAAAATCTAATCAAAACAAAATTAATTTTTTTTAAAACTATGACAACAATATCTATCATTTTTATATTTTGATCTCTTTTAAAAATAGAACATATGAATCTTAAAAATTCATATTATGAAGGTTAACTGCTGAAAAATTTTAGACCTCTAAATATTGTTTTAAGCATAACTTTGTACTGAAAAATCATATTAAGATGAAATAAAATCTATAACTTTTATATTTTACGTTTTCTAAAATTCATAATTTAAAATTCTCAACAAAATATGTTTCTCAATCGATTTTAAAAAAACTGCACTGCAGAACGGATCTGGACGGGTCGAGCCGGGCCATAAAAACTTAGCCCGCAGACAGGATGGGCCGAGATTTTTAGGCCCGCAGACAGGATGGGTATACGATTTTGATAGATGGGTCGGGCCACATAATTGACGTTTTACCAGCCTACCTGGTCCATTGTCATCTCTACTCATGAGCCTCTCCTACTAATAAGGAATAATAGTGGAGATTTTGTAGTAATCAGGACTGTGAGAAAGAGAAAAGTAATAGTCACAATCTTCTAACTAATCAATCTAGTTAGTATTGTCAAACTTAGTAAGTTCAGCTCGAGGAGGAACCCAATGAGAAAGAGTATCACCTTGACGCCAATCATCATCCCTTCTTTGATGATATTGGAAAAAAAGAAGGTGGTTGAGATGTATCAGTGGCATGGACATGAGGATATTAATAAGGAGTGGAGACATAAGTAGGAATCATCATCTCAGCACAAGTTGAAGGGGAATGAGAGAGGGTCGGAATTGCTTATTAAGTTGGTTGAAGTTCATCGACCTTTTAAACGAGTTGAGTAAGAGTGTCAGCGAAATCTTTAATTTGGCTATCCAATTGTTCTAAATGGGTATCCAGATGATCAACATGAGTATTCTGGTTGGTTATAGTTATCGAGGGGGGGAGGATATAGATAATAGTATTCAATAAGCTATCATAGTCGTAAGCGTATGACTTAAAAAGTATAGATGACTGCTGAATCCATAGGGATAGAGGAATTTACCGAACTCTATCTACTTCTAAAACTAAAGAATATTTTAGGGGGTTTTAGTTGTTTGGTACCAAAAATAAAATTAAAAAAAGAATAATAAGGGTTTAAAATGTAATTAAAATAAATATTCTTAAGATTTCGGATAATTTTTGGACCAGAACCTATCTTGTGTGGTCCATACACTTTTGTTGTGCAGTCCGTCCACAGTACATATAAGTTCGACAATGATTGACATATTTAATTTTTTTGATGAGTGAAGATTCAGATCGAGATTATTTAGCACCTAACATATATCGATTTATCATACAAAGATATTTTGTTGCTCAGTTTGCTCTTCCTACCCCTCTAAAGGTGTATTAACCATACTTTCACATCTAAGTAATTTCTATTAGTTTTGGTGTTGACTTTCTAAAATATGTTCAATCTCACTATTCGAGCAAACCCTTACCTTTCGGCTACCGCTTGGTCAACCTATCGGTTCTAACCTACCAATATAGTTCAATTAAATGGTGCTAGTGTATTTGGCTCAAACAAGATCGACACTAAGTATATCACTTACCTACGGTTATCCAAATCAATGCATACATTCAAACAAATATAAAAATAATGCGCAATGCATAAAATCATAGATGATAATGATAAAAATACCAAATCATATTCAAAACCCCAAGTGTCAAATCATCCTAGTCTTATAAATTGACGGATCTAGTCGAACATGACTAGATCTAAATAAGCAAAGAAAGAGAGTACCAAATACATCATAGCATACACAAATGACAAAAACAAACAATGAAAAAATGATAAAATTGAGATCTTTTACAGTCCTAAGGGGTTACTCGAATTCTCAACTCTGATGTTCACCATTTGGCCATTAAATCACATCAAATTCACCCTGACAACGACATACTCTATCCTCCAGCATCCTCTAGACTCAAGGTATTCGAAGAAGTTGAAATAGGCGACTAGGGTTGGCTTAAACAACTAAGAGACGTCAGAGAATGTAGCTATTGATTCTCAGTCGATTATCAGATTTGCTCGTGTGCGGTCTGCATGCTCAGCTCCGGTGTCCATAATATCCCATCTGATGGCTCGAGTGCATCTAAATGCTCTAAAAGCTCCAAAAATATAAAAAGAAAGCCAAAAGATAGCAATACCCCAAACTAAGAGAAAAATATAATCAAATAACATAAAATATAAGTAAAAATGTTAGTTTTAGTGATTAAATTCTATTAGAATATAGGTGCAATTGAGGTACATCAGTTACGCGAGAAGAAAGATCGTGAAGAACAATAGACATGCCAACCGTTTGGTGGTCAAGATTAGAGGGTGGCATAGGTACGTCGCCGGAAGAAGAGTTATTTTTGGTTGATTTAGTCATCGCGATAAGAACAAAGAATAGAGGTAAGCAATATATGATCTTAAAGGCTCTATAAACTACTTATAACATATCCAAAGTACTAAGAACTGCTTAATTGGGTGGAAGACCCTCACTTTACCAAGAAGAGAGGAGGAATTAGCATTATAGACACATCTAATTAACTATGATTATATTATTAAAACTCCACAATTAATTCTAGATTAAAATAGACATGATAAAAGTATCTTTTACCTTAATTTCTTCAAAATAAAAATTGCTACAATAACTTATTTACTGCTACAGTAAACTCATTTACTGGTTATGCTACAGTAATTGATTTACGGGTAAATTTTTCCATAATAAATTCTAATCGCTACAGTACTGATATAGTCAATTTATTAGTTAATGTAGTGATTAGAATGATAAAACTGATTTATTGTAGCAAATATATAATTAATTTTGCAGAAATTTGCTAGTAATCAGTTACCGTAACAATTTCTATTTTGGAGAAATTAAGGTAATATCTATGATTATCTTATTACAACTGTTTAATTATGAAGTTTTTGACAAATTAATTATTCAAAGTTAATTTGATGGATAAATAAAAAATTATTTAGAAAAGTTAAAAGGTATTATAAAAGACCCTCACTTTACCAATAATTTGATGGAAGAACTCTCTTTACAGAGGTATGTAATTTTTTTTACTGTAAAGTGTAAATCGTCGATCATCCATTTAATAATCTAGTCCCTCCGTTCCCTGCATTTAAGCGCTCTGGAGGAATCGCGATTCGCGCCCCAATAGATAAATAGGTTTCTCTTTCTCGTATTCAATGTTCATCGCGTCGTCATACGGCAAGAGGGTTGAGGGCCGGGACGCCTGGTCGGAGCAAATAAGATTAAGCTGCCCATTACTCATGTATTATTATCCTCCAAATAATCCGAACAGGTGAAATGGCACGCATGGCGGCGTTCGGAGCACGGGCCTGGGCTCCATTCCATGAACCAGCGAAGGTAGCTATTGGCTGTAGGTGAGATGAAGGGATCGCCCAACGTGTCAGCTACTGTGCTGAGATCGAAGAGCGCAGGCATTAGGCAACCGAGGAGGATTAACTGATCCTGACGGCGTCATTGGAAAGGTCCCGTTCTCACTAATTTTCTATTAGTTCTAGCTTATCTGAATGCTGAATTGGGGAGACACTGTTTTCCTTCCTGCTGTAATCTGGGCTTAGTTTAGAATCAGCCAAGCTGCGTTTTGAGCTTAATTTATTGGTTGGAGTAGAACTAAACATTGACTTGAGAATATGTGTAGGTCCTCAACTATAGTTTCATTACTGCTATTACGTTCTTTCATTTAACAATATAATTTATAATGCACATTGAAACTTATTCTCTTCCTCTTCAGGCTTCAACGCCCAATTTGTTCATTTATATATAACTAGATAATTGGTTGTGCCCGTTATCTGTGTACAGCACAAGATTTATTTTGTTATTACGCATGAGCAGTCAGTAAGCAACCTTAATTTACCATTACTGCATGTTAATTTTGTTATTACACATGAGCAGTCAGTAAGCAAGTATTATTTGCCTGAGCAGTCAGTAAATGAAGTGTCAGTTTAACCTTAATTTATTTGAATATATCAACATATAACTGCATCATAATTCATCAAACATCATCAATTCAATTACAGAAAAAAATAGCAAAATTTAATCCAATAAACTGATAATGCATGAAATTAGAGTTCTAGATAGTAATACTGTCTGGTGTGCTTTAATACCTTGGTCGGTGCTGCCAAAAAATAATTGATAGAATAACAACAATGTACAACATATAGTAACATCTACTGTGAGGCTACAATTGGTATCAGTCACCCCCTTATGGTACCAGCTACAACAAAACAATATAAAAAAAATATATCAACTTCCTTTTGAGGCCTTTCTTTCTCTCTCTGACATAAAAGCTATGAAATAACTAATCACGAAATAAAGCTGATTTTTTTTTGAAGTAGCAAGCGAAGGGCTACTATTTGATTTTAGTAAAGTTAAAAAGAGTTACAGAAAGAGGGGAAAAGAAAAGCAAAAGCAATAACAGTAAGGTCATACAGAGATATATAGTCACCCAGCTGATTTTAAACTACAAGTTCCGAGCTTGTGAAGGTTGGGGCGTCGCTAAGTGTGGTTCATTAGTGAACTTGTCGTTTAAATCAGCTGCCCTCCGCCGCACACGTGACCTTCACCCTGGAGGTCAGAGGTGGCAATGGAGATTGAGGATAACGATGGATGTTGACACAGCTATATAAGCTGACGAGCTACTACGGTTTACACAAGTAGCTACATAGACTATTCGTTGTATAGGATCTGTGAATTATTAGTTAGTTACAAGATATAACTGCGTTGTAACAAGTTATTGTTGTATAGTTAGGTTGTAAATAGTCAAGATGTAAGATTGTACAAAACAATGAAATAAAACATTCTTCTTCCATATCTGTTCTTGTTTCACACATAGTATCAGACCGCCTCTCTTGCTAACGCAATATTTTCTTTGCGATCCTCCATGGCTCCTTCTTCTTCTTCCCTTTCTTCTCAACCTACTGCCTTTAACTATCAACTCCCGATTAAACTCAACCATGACAATTACTTGTCTTGGAAGTTCTTGATTCTTCCTCATGCAAAGGGTCATGATCTCCTGGGGTTTCTTGATGGCACTCTTGTTCCTCCGGCTGTTTCTCTTTCTCTACCCGATGGATCTTCAGTTCCTAATCCCGATTATCATCTCTGGATGCGTCAAGATCAATTGCTTTTGGCTTGGCTACTCAGCACTATCTCTGAGGCTGTTGTTCCTCAGGTTGTGCATTGTCTCACCGCTGCTGATCTCTGGCATGAACTTCATACTCGATATTCCTCTCAGTCTCTAGCTCGTGTGATGGATTTGAAGTTGCAAGTTCAGTCTCTACAAAAAGGCCACTTGTCCATGCAACAATATCTAGATCAGAAACATTCTTTGGCCGATCGCCTTCGTCTCATCGGTTCCCCTATTTCCGATGCCGATCTTCAACTATTCATCTTGCATGGCCTGAATGTTATGACTCGATTGTTGTTTCTCTCAACTCACGATCAAATGTTGTTCCCTTCAATGAGTTGTCTGGCCTATTACTTACACATGAACAACGTATCAACAAAAACACTCTCGCAATTGTAGGTTCCTTTACACCTAGCTTTCCTGCATCTCTCACATTCTCTACCTCTGCTGCTCTTATTGCACCCCAGGCCAACCTAGTGTCTTCTTCTCTTCTTGGACCTCTTCCATCTACCGATCATGAGTTGATGCAGCAATTCTCTGCCTTTCTTGCATCTAAAGGCCAGTGGCGTGGTAAGAACATAGATAAGGCTCATTATACATCTTCCGTTCGTTTTCTCTGCCAATTGTGCCAAAAAACTGGTCACACTGCCGATCGCTGTTACAAACGTTTTGACCACACCTATAAGCCTCCTCCACCTCGGCAATCATCTAAATATGCTTCTCACCAACAAGCATCACCTCAGGCTCTTTTTGTTCAACCTGGCCAGCCTGTTCCTGAGTCTTGGTATCTTGATTCTGGAGCTTCAGCTCATGTGTCGCCTGACCTCAATGCCTTCACATCCTATACTCCATATACTGGAACTGACAAGCTTTGTGTGGGTAATGGAAAAGGCTTAGATATCTCTCACATTGGTTCTGGTATTTTACTCACTCCTTCTGTGACTCTCAAACTTCAGAACATTTTACATGTACTAGATATATCGAAACCATTGCTCAGTATCAGCCAATTACTTACTGACAACGCAGTTTATGTAGAGTTTAATTCTAATTCTTGTTTTATAAAGGATCAGGCCAGCAATAAAATCATTCTCCAAGGTACAAAACATGATGGTCTTTATGTCGTGTCTTCTTCTTCCTCACCCCATGCTCTGATGTGTGAGAAGAATTCACTTCAATTATGGCATCATCGGTTATGTCATGCTTCTGACACAACTCTACAGCATCTTATTTCATCTAAGATTCTCTCTTGTAATAGAAATAAAATGGATTTATGTGATTCCTGTTGTATAGCCAAATCACACAAGATTCCTTTTGCTTTGTCTTCTACAACTGCTTCTAATCCTTTAGAGGTTGTACATAGCGATGTTTGGGGACCATCTCCTGTCATTTCTCATACTGGCTTCAGGTACTATGTGTTGTTTACTGACCAGTATTCTCGGTACAGTTGGATATACTTTTGCTCTTATAAAAGTGAAGTTCCTTCTCTCTTTGAGCAGTTTAAAACTTTGGCTGAGAATTTACTATCCACAACTGTTAAGACTATGCAAATAGATGGCGGTACATAATTCAAACACATTATCAAAGCTCACCCTGAGATTCAATTCCACATTTCTTGTCCATACACTCCTCAACAGAATGGACTTGTTGAAAGAAAGCATAGACAAGTTGTAGAACTGGCTTTAGCTTCTATGTTTCATGCTTCAATCCCAACTCATTACTGGCCCGAAGTGTTTGAGAGTGTTGTATTCACTATTAACAGAATTCCTTCTGCTGCTGTGTCATTCTCTAGACCATACAACATTTTATTTCATAAAACACCTGACTTTAATTTCTTTAAAGTCCTAGGATGCTTGTGTTATCCTTACACTCGTCCATATGCACCTCATAAACTCTCTCCCAGATCACATCCTTGTGTTTTGATTGGTTATTCAAATGTCTACAAGGGTTACAAGTGTTTAAACCTCACCGCAAACAAAATATACTTATCAAGACATGTGGTTTTTGATGAAAATTCTTTTCCCTTAAAACATCTGTCTACTCATACTTCATTATCATCTCTACCTATAAATCCTAGTACAATTGCTTCTCTTGTTGTTCTTCAACAATCTCTTCCAACAACTTCTATCTCTACTGATTCTTTTACCAGTACATCTCTCTCTCAGCCTACCACACTTCCCTAATTTCCTCTTTTACCAGTACCTCCTCTTTCCCACAACTCTTCTTTGCCTCCACATATTACTAAAGTATATCAATGACAACAATTTCATACAGCTGTTCTTCATCTAATAATACTATCCCAGCTTCTCAATCAAGTCATCATATGTTGACTAGATCAAAAACAAAAATCAGCATGTCAAAACCTCAAGCCTTAATCAATACTATCCTCAATTCCACCAATCTTGATACTGACCCTACAACATATACTCAAGCATCCAAGCATGAACATTGGCGAGTTGCCATGGCTAATGAGCTAGATGCTCTAGCAGTCAATCATACGTGGTCTCTTGTGCCAAATTCTGAAGCATCAAATGTTATCGGGTATAAATGGGTTTACAAGATAAAAAAGAAATCAGATGGGTCAATTGATCGTTATAAAGCGTGTTTAGTGGCCAAAGGATACACACAGGAAGAGGGCATTGATTTTACTGAAACCTATAGTCCTGTGGTCAAGTCCACTACAATTCACTTGATTCTCAGTATTGCAGTTACTCAACACTAGTTTATACGTCAACTGGACGTTAATAATGCATTTTTACATGGTGATTTACAAGAAACTATATACATGGCGCAACTACCTGGGTTTGTTGATCCACACTTACCTCATCACGTGTGCAAACTGCATAAAGTTTTATATGGCCTCCGACAATCACCTAGAGCGTGGTACCACAAACTCAAGGACACAGTACTTACTCTTGGCTTTGTTCCCTCTGCCTTTGACCCGTCCTTGTTTCTATTTCGCAAAGGGGATGATACTGTTTTCCTATTAGTATACGTGGATGACATTATATTAACTGGAAACAACGTGATTCTCATTCAAAATATTATTCATTTGCTGGATTAGTCATTCATAATCAAAGACTTGGGAGAACTTCATTTCTTTCTTGGCATCGAGGTGCATCGCCAAGACAATGGTCTCCTGTTAACACAATCAAAGTATATTCATTCCATTCTGGAGAAAGCCAATATGCAAGGAGCAAAATCCAATTCTACTCCAATGGCAACTGGTAAAGTATTATCAAAGTTTGATGGTGCAACCTTCGACGACCCACATCTCTTTCGGAGTATAATTGGTGTTTTACAATATGTTACAATCACTCGGCCAGATATATCATTTGCTGTAAATTGTGTGTCTCAATACATGCATGCCCCAACAGTCTCTCACTGGGCTGCAGTGAAACGCATCCTACGGTATCTAATAGGTACTATTACTCATGGTATTCTCATTAGTTCTTCTTCTTCTCATTCTATTACGGCCTTTTCAGATTCAGACTGGGCCGGCTGTCCGGATGATCGCCGGTCGACAACTGGGTATTTGGTTTATCTTGGCAACAATCTCATATCATGGTCTTTTAAAAAACAAACAACCGTGGCACGTTCCAGCACAGAAGCTGAGTATCGTGGGCTGACAGTAGTCACTGCAGAAGTTATTTGGTTGACAAGTTTGTTCAAAGAACTGGGACTCAATGCATCGGAATCGGTACTTTGGTGCGATAATCTTGGAGCTACTTTTTTGGCTTCTAATCCGGCGTTTCATGCACGTACAAAACATATTGAGTTGGATTATCACTTTGTGCAGGAAAAAGTTTCTGATTGAACTATACAAATTCAGTTTACATGCTCTCAAGACAAATTTGCTGATGCTCTCACTAAACCGCTCTCAAAAGCACGTTTCCAACAATTACGATCCAAGCTAACTGTTCATTCTTCCACACTTAGCTTGAGGGGGCCTGTTGACACAGCTATATAAGCTGACGAGCTACTACGGTTTACACAAATAGCTACATAGACTATTCGTTGTATAGGATCTGTGAATTATCAGTTAGTTACAAGATATAACTGCATTGTAACAAGTTATTGTTGTATAATTAGACTATAAATAGTCAAGATGTAAGATTGTACAAAACAATGAAATGAAACATTCTTCTTCCATATCTGTTCTTGTTTCACACAATGGAGATCAGAGGTGGCAGTGAAGGTCACGTGTGCGGCGGAGGGCAAGGGTGACGGAAGAGGCGAGTGGTGGCGAGAGGAAGTGAGGGCGGCGGTTATAGAAAAAAACCCTAGATTTACCTAAATTTATGGTGTTTTTTTATAGGCGGCTGACATTAGAAGTAGCAGGAGAGGCTTTAGATTTGTAGGATAGAGACGGACAATGGATGAATAATAGGATCAATGGTGGCGGAGGTTGGGGGTGGCAGTGGCGGCGGCTCGAAGGAAAAATCCAAAAAACTTGTATTTCAACTCAGGAAGGTAAAGAAGAAAGGAGAAGGGAGTAAGTGTTAAAAGATAAACTTAATTTTAGTATTAAAGTTAAATAAATTAGAAAATAAAGGGAGACTCTTTGGCTTCAGCACTTTGGTAAAATTTTAAGGCTGATTAATGACAGTATTTGAAGGGGAAAATGGACGTGGAATTTAGTGTATGACCTATGGATGGAAAACTATTAAAGTCTAGTTTCCAATGGTTCAAATTTCAAGTCGTTTGGAGTTCCCTACAGAAAGTTATGGTGATTTTAGTGGACAGAGGTCAGCTGAAAGGGTGCTGTTTAGAATTCTGTTTTTATTATATGTTTTTATTACGAATTTCTAGAGTCTTCTTAGATATTTAGTCTATATAAAGAGTTATATTCTGTTGTTTTGTAAGTAAGAAAGTTATAAGAGTCAATAGAAAGTATTTGCTTATTTTTATCCACCTTTCTCTTATCTTTTCTCATTTATCTACCAACCTCTAATTCTATCAAATTGGTATCAGAGCAAGGTTCAAATGACCACAAAAACCTCAAATATTTCCTTCCAATATCCAGTTCTAACCAAAACCAATTATGATAAATGGTCGCTGCGAATGAAGGCTATCATTGGCGCTCATGGCTTGTGGGACATTATCGAGAAGGGATACGAAACCTCCGAAGATGAGACCATTCTTACGGTGGCTCAAATAGCGACGTTGCAAAAGAAGAGAAAAGACGATCAACGCGCTCTAAGTATCATTCATCAAGGTGTGGATGACGACATGTTCGAGAAAATTGCCAATGAGACGTGAGCAAAAGATGCATGGGAGATTCTAAGAAATTCTGTGGTTGGAGCTGAAAAAGTGAAGAAGGTGCGGCTTCAAACTTTAAGAGCCGAGTTTGAGTCGATTGTGATGAAGGAGAGTGAGTCGATAGGAGACTACTTCACGCGAGTATTGGCGGTGGTCAATCAAATGAAGAGGCTTGATGAAAAAATAGAAGATGTGAGAGTAGTAGAGAAGATTTTGCGATCTCTCAATCCGAAATTCAACCATATTGTGGTGGCAATTGAAGAATCGAAGGACCTTGAGTCCATGACGGTTGATGAGTTGAATGGGTCTTTGTTAGCACATGAGGAAAGAATGAAGAGAAGCCAACAAGAGCCGGTGGATCAAGCATTGCAAGCAAGATTTTCCTTTAATCAAAAGGGAAACGATAAAGGAGGCCGAGGTCAAGGACGAGGAAGAGGCCGAGGTCGAGGCCGTGGGCGCGGCCAAGGACGAGGAGAAGGTCATGGACAAGGTGAAAATGATGAAAGAAGTAACAACAAGAACAACTATACACGCGGTAGAGGACGCGGTCGTGGAAGAGGCGGCCGATCAAATAGGTACAATGTTGATTGTTATAATTGTGGTAAATATGGTCATTATGCAAGTGAATGTTATTCCGAGAAAAAGGTGGAGGAGAATGCTAATTTTGTAGCCAAGGAGGAAGTCGAGAATAATGATGTGGTGTTATTGGCTAACAAGGAGAACGGTCCCGAGAAGGAGAATGTTTGGTACCTTGACACGGGTGCAAGCAACCACATGTGCGGCTACAAGCATATGTTCACCGAATTGAAGGAAGTAGCAAATGGTCATGTTTCTTTTGGTGATGCCTCCAAAGTGCGTGTAGAAGGTGAATGTAACATTTTGATTAAGTTGAAAGATGGGACACAAAAGTTTATCTCAAGTGTTTATTATGTCCCGGAAATGAAGAGTAATATTTTGAGTTTGAGACAATTATTGGAACGTGGTTACACGGTATTTATGAAAGACCGATCTCTTTATTTACGAGATAATAGTAATCGGCTAATAATCCAAGTTGAGATGACCAATAATAGAATGTTTAAATTGAATTTGATGAATATTGAGGCAACATGTTTAAAGGCTTGTGTAGAAGATAAAAATTGGTTGTGGCATTTAAGATTTGGTCACAAGAATTTTAGAGGACTAAAAGAAATGGCTAGTAAGAAGATGGTTCGGGGATTGCCATCAATTGATTCTCATGATAAGTTTTGTGAAGGGTGTGTGATTGGCAAGCACTCAAGAAATAATTTTTCAAAGATGACGGAATGTCGAGCAAAGAAACCTCTCGAGTTGGTGCATACCGACATTTGTGGACCAATCAAGCCAAACTCAATTGGTGAAAACCGGTATTTCATAACATTTATTGATGATTTTTCTCATAAAACTTGGGTTTATTTCTTGAAAGAAAAATCAGAGGCTTTTGCAATTTTTAAAAAATTTAAAGTTTTTGTTGAGAAGCAAAGTGGTTTTTATATCAAGGTTTTGAGATCGGATCGAGGCGGTGAATTTATTTCGGCCACATTTAACTCTTTTTGTGAAGAACATGGTATTCGGCGTCACTTGACGGCGCCATACTCGTCACAACAAAATGGAGTCGCGGAGTGCAAGAATCGGACCATTCTCGACATGGTTCGAAGTATGCTTAAGAGTAAGAACAAGCCAAAAGAGTTTTGGGCGGAGGCGGTAGATTGTGCCGTTTATTTGTTAAATCGGTGCAAGACATCAAGTTTGGAGAACATAACACCACAAGAGGCATGGAGTGGTTTTAAGCCTTCGGTATCATATTTAAAAGTATTCGGTAGCGTAGCATATGCGCACATACCGGATCAAAAGCGTGTGAAATTGGATGATAAAAGTTTAAAGTTGATCTTTGTTGGGTATGATGAGAGGTCTAAAGCATATAAACTTTTTGATCCCACTAACAAAAAGATGCATATTAGTCGTGATGTACAGGTGAACGAAGAAGCAATGTTGGATTGGAGCACAATGATGAAGATTTGTCATGAGAAGACAAGAGATGAGATACACACACCGATGAACATTCCATGCAACAATGATGAAGATATGCCACCAATTACACCATATGAAGCATCTTCATCGGATGATGAGATGAGAACTCCCAAAACAAGAAGCATCCATGACTTGTACG
Source organism: Schoenoplectus triqueter (assembly GCA_964058805.1). Classification (NCBI taxonomy): domain Eukaryota; kingdom Viridiplantae; phylum Streptophyta; class Magnoliopsida; order Poales; family Cyperaceae; genus Schoenoplectus; species Schoenoplectus triqueter. The sequence continues at coordinate 27,243 of CAXKVV010000863.1, forward strand.
AGGCGACAAGTGAGTTACATTTGGTGTGTCTCTTGGCTCAAGGCGATAACATATCCTTTGAAGAGGCGATTAAAGATGATAAATGACGAGCCGCCATGGATGATGAGATACGTGCAATCGAGAAGAACGACACTTGGGAGCTCACCTCTCTTCCCAGAGGTCATAAGGCAATCGGTGTCAAGTGGGTGTATAAGAAGAAGATGAGCCCTCAAGGTGAAGTTGAGAAGTACAAAGCAAGATTAGTGACGAAGGGCTATAAGCAACAAGCCGGTGTCGACTATGAGGAGGTTTTTGCACCAGTGGCTCGAATGGAGACCATTCGACTTTTAATTGCTCTTGCGGCTCAATCAAAATGGCGTATTTATCAAATGGATATGAAGTCAGCCTTTCTTAATGGTGTGTTGGAAGAAGAAATATACATTGAGCAGCTTCTCGGGTATTTGAAAGAAGGCGGTGAAGGTAAAGTTTTAAAGTTAAAAAAGGCTTTGTATGGTTTGAAGCAAGCTCCTAGAGCTTGGAATACCCGGATTGATCAATACTTTAAATCACACGATTTTGTGCAATGCCCTTATGAACATGCGTTATATGTGAAGATTAAAAATGAAGATATGTTGATTGTATCTTTGTATGTTGATGACTTAATTTTTATGGGTAGTAGCGGTGCAATGATTGATGAGTTCAAAAGGGCCATGAAGAAAGAGTTTGAAATGACCGATTTGGGACTTATGTCCTATTTTCTTGGTCTTGAGATAAAGCAAGAAGATGAAGGAATTTTTATTTCTCAAGAGGGTTATGCAAAAGAAATTTTGAAAAGATTCAAGATGGAGGATTGCAAGCCAGTTAGCACACCGGTTGATTGTGGTGTAAAGTTATCTCGGCATGACAAAGGGAAGGTAGTTGATGTGACTTTATACAAAAGTCTAGTTGGTAGCTTGAGGTATTTGACATGCACTAGACCGGATATTTTATATGTGGTCGGCTTAGTAAGCCGGTATATGGAGGAGCCGAGATCGACACATTGGAAGACTATCAAACGAATTCTTCGTTACATCCGGGGTACTCTATCATTTGGTTTGTTTTATGGTTATTCCACTAATAAGTTTGCAATTTTTGGCTATTCGGATAGTGATTGGGGCGGAGATACCGATGATAGAAAGAGCACCTCCGGCTTTGCATTTTACATGGGAGATACAGCATTCACTTGGCTATCAAAGAAGCAACCGATTGTGACACTTTCGACATGTGAGGCGGAATATGTTGTGGCGGCGACATGCGTGTGCCATGCAATTTGGCTAAGAAGATTACTCAAGGAGATCAATCTCACTCAAGATGTGGCTACACCAATCTATTTGGATAGTAAGTTGGCAATCGAGTTGGCGAAAAATTCAGTCCATCATGAAAGAAGCAAACATATCGATGTGAAATTTCATTTTATGCGAGAGGAAGTGAAGAAGAAGAATGTCGAGTTGATACATGTAACTAGTGAAGACCAAGTGACGGATATTTTCACAAAACCATTGCCTACCATGAAGCTTGAAAAATTCAAGAAGCTTCTAGGCATGAAGGATGAAAAAAAATTAAGTTTAAGAGGGGGTGTTAAAAGATAAACTTAATTTTAGTATTAAAGTTAAATAAATTAGAAAATAAAGGGAGACTCTTTGGCTTCAGCACTTTGGCAGAATTTTAAGGCTGATTAATGACAGTATTTGAAGGGGCAAATGGACGTGGAATTTAGTGTATGACCAATGGATGGAAATCTATTGAAGTCTAGTTTCCAATGGTTCAAATTTCAAGTCGTTTGGAGTTCCCTACAGAAAGTTATGGTGATTTTAGTGGACAGAGGTCAGCTGAAAGGGTGCTGTTTAGAATTCTGTTTTTATTATATGTTTTTATTACGAATTTCTAGAGTCTTCTTAGATATTTAGTCTATATAAAGAGTTATATTATGTTGTTTTGTAAGTAAGAAAGTTATAAGAGTCAATAGAAAGTATTTGTTTATTTTTATCCACCTTTCTCTTATCTTTTCTCATTTATCTACCAACCTCTAATTCTATCAGTAAGGTGGGAGGGTGGGACAGGAGCCAGAGGCCGGAGGTCGGTGGGCCAACCTCCCCGTCTAGGGTTTCTTTCATTCGCCTTCGCTCTTTGTTCGCCTTCACTCCATAACTAGGCTATTCATCTGCTACTTAAAAAAAATACCGCAAGGTGCACCATTTTAAAATTATGAACTACTAGCAACTGTTTTTAAATATTAGAAAAGATCAAATAAGCCTAGTTTTCTAGGATACTTAGTATCAAGAGGGGGAGAAAAGTTGAGAGCCTACTTTTGACTCAGTTATGTGGTATAGTTCAAATTTTAAGTATCAAAAGACATCATTAGATGACATAAGCAAAACCATTAAGAGCATTCGGTAGTGATCTAATGATCGTGGTCCATCCAAAAACACTATTCACATTGTACTGTTACCCATCAAATCAATGAGATTGTCGATGAAGGATTTATAATTACATTCTAACAACACATTATTAAATGCTTTTAGAACCAAATTGACGCAATATTGCTGTCTCATTTCTGATAATTAATATCCTCCATGACACCCGTATCTTTCATTTTTATTTTTCCCTCCAAGAAGTTTATATATTTGCAGAGATTCAAGTGTGCATGCAAGGAGTATTTACTTATAAAAGAAAAGCAAAAACTCTTAGTTCCCTTAAAGCTTCTAAGCTATTGCAGAAAGCAGTC